>CACVKS010001130.1:0-22911 GCA_902749335.1 Acanthamoeba triangularis
GAGGTGGCTCGGGCGATGTTGTTGCAAAACCTGGGCAGTGGAAGCATACTTCAAGTTGAGCTCAAGACGACAAGGCGGCGCAGGAAGTGGAGGGTGGGAGGAGGTGGCTCGGGCGATGTTGTTGCAAAACCTGGGCAGTGGAAGCATACTTCAAGTTGAGCTCAAGACGACAAGGCGGCGCAGGAAGTGGAGGGTGGGAGGGTGTACACGAGCGACCGCCAGCCGGCGTCAATCCAGAGGCTGATGATCTGCGCTGCCATGACCTGCGGATGCTCTTGCGCTGCGAGGCAAAGAAAGACCCGCTGTGGCGTTCGGGCCCCGCTTTCCTTGATCCAGTGGAGGCGTTCGCTGTGATCAGATCCTGCACCACACAGCGTGCGCTAGTCCATCAAGCCAAGAAACCAGCGAGAAAGGAAACTTGAGGGAGAAAACCTTCGCGGGCGATGAGCTTGCTGGCCATTTGGATGGCGTTGCCTACGGTGGCAGAGGCAACGATGAACTGAAGGGAGTTCACGTCTCGCCCCAGTGATTCGATCTGCGTGTAGAGCCTGCAGCAGGCACCACAACGCGACCAAACCGCTTTAGGCCCGGAGCAGCAACTATGTCGAGACGACTTGAAGGTACCGTCGCATGAGATTGGCAGTGTGGCACCCAAGCACTCCCGAGTAGGTGTGGGCTTCGTCCAACACGCAAAAGCGGAGACGGCGCAGAAACTCGCGCCAGTGCTCCCACCCCCGGCTGCCTTCGCGGCCCCTGTGCAACTTCACAGCGAGCACAGCAACGATTGGTCAGACAATAATACCAATCAACACTCCAGCATCTTGACTGAAGTTTATCAGAACCTGATAGTGCAATGTGTCGGGATTTGATATGACGATGTGGGGTGGCTCGTCCATGAACAACCGCATGCGATCCGACACCTCGACCGAGCCTGGAACAACACAACACCACTCATCCGGCTGTTAGTCTTGCGACAAACCTACGATGGGCTAGGCAAGGATTGCCGAACGCACCGGTGAGGCAAACGATCTTGAGCCGTTCAGGCTGTGGTAGCCGGTCGTTGAGCTGGTTGAGCTTTTCCTCTTGATCCTTGGCCAAGGCGTTGAGCGGGAACAGATACAAGGCAGTGGCACTGTTCCGATTGCCGAGCAGATGCTCAAAGATGCCCAAGTTGAAACAAAGGCTCTTGCCGCTGGTGTGCAAAGTCAAAGTTAGCTTGCCATAGCCTCTATAACGCCACGAGGCACGTGCCTTGATGTGGGCGTGGTGATGATCACGTCCTTCCCCGCTCTGATCTGGTTTCGCGTCTCCAACTGATGCGAGTAGACCGATGCAAATCCAAGCTCGGCAAGAGCCGAGCGGAGCGAGACCGGCAAGTCATCAACTGTCGTGGTGAGTCGCGTGAGTGGGGATGAACAGCACTAGCCTGCTACCGCGGAAGTGATGGTACATACCCTCCTGCAGCTTGGTGCTTTGAGCTTCCTTGGACGGGAGCACCGAGTGGTGGACCAGGTGCGGCCGCAGCTCCAGCGCATGTGCACGGAATGGCTCCTTCAACGCTGCCGTAAGCTCGGCTGGCGTGGGAACTGGACGCCGGCTCAGCCGGGTGCTGCTGGGGCCTTTTCCCAGGTCGCCAGCTGACGCCGGGGAAGCAGAAGAGGACGAAGAAGGGGATGATGCCCTATCACGGTCTCTGTGGTGGTCTTCAACGTCAACACCAGTGCTTTGTGAGGGGAGCAGATGTTGCGTACCCCACCACCTTTTGTCGCTTTACCGGCGGGCCACTTGCGTTCTGCGACCCTGCTTGTAGGTTCAGATGATGTGCGAAGATGAAGAGGAAAGTTAATTTAATTTTGAAAAAAAAATGTCTTGGCTCGTTCTACGTGCCACTGTAGCGTCCGGCATAGCTTTGCACCGCTCCAGCAAAGCCAATTTCGACAAATTTCTTGCCCTTGTTGTCCCTCGCCCTTCTCATTCCCCAACCTGCAGTTCTGGCCCAAGGCGAAATCGTTACAGGAAATAATTTTGTTTTTTTATTTTCACCCGGTGAGCAATAAAATGAACTAAATTTTCTTTTGTCTGAAGTCTGCGCTGAACACGAGCAACGATTGAAGATGGACCCAATGGATGAAGAGTCGTTCAAGTTGGCGATGCAGCTCATGCAGGAAGAGATTGCAGCCAACGAGAGCGCCGCTCAGTCAGAGAAGGAGGCCGCTGGGGGCAACGCCAAAACAGACGAGACGAAGAAGCAGGTACGGTGCATCTAAAATTCGTTCTATTACCCCTTCGAAGCTTGTATCTGACTGCTCTTTGCGCCGTAGGAGGACCTTGACCTGCAGCTGGCGATGGAAATACAAAACGCTCTCAACGCCCAGCAGCCTAAGCCTGTCTATGGTACAGCCACAACGTTTTTTTTCCTGTCATGCTGCTTGTGGCACGTCATCTGTTCACCACACCTTTCCTTCTGTCCCAGCCCCTCCTCCTCCTGTGTCCTTCGGTGGCGGGTTTAGGATCAAGCCAGACCATTCTGAGGTGGCGGTGCCGCCTTCACAGGAAGCCATCAAGCGTCTCATTGCCGACCTGAGGGAGGTCATCAACACCAAGGACCCCACCATGTACCCACCCTCCAGTCCTGTCCCTTTCTCCACTTTTTCTGGCGCGCCTGAAAAAAAAAAACAATTGCGAGCTGGCACTGATTGGTGTGTGGGCGTGGCTGGCTCAGTCATGTGCACCCCGACCAGGAGGACATCACCCACATCAGCGCGCTCATCATTGGCCCTGAAGGGACCCCCTATGAGGGCGGCTTCTTTCACTTTGGTACTCCCTTGCCCGCATTTGCACTTTATTTTTTATTTTTATTTTATTTTTTTATTTTTTTTTTGAGATTACTTAGAAGGTCCTCGCCAGAGATGCACTTCCCGCACGACTACCCCTGGCGCCCGCCCAAGGTGAAGCTGGAGACGACCGACGGTGATACGGTCCGCTTTAATCCCAACCTGTATGCAAGTACGTACCAGTGCGTGCCCAGGTACGGCAACACATTGGAGCTAATCCTCCACAACCTGGGTGCAGACGGAAAGGTGTGCCTGTCAATATTGGGCACGTGGAGCGGCCCCAGCTGGACCGAGATCCAGACCATCCTGTCGACCCTCATGTCAATCCAGTCGCTCATGAATGAAAAACCCTACCACAATGAACCTGGCCATGAGGTATGCCCCCTTTTTTCGCCTCACTACCGCTCAACTTACTCATCTGTGATGTGCACAGGTCGAGAGAAACCCGCGCGATGTGACGGACTACAACGATTGCATCGAGCATGAGACCTTGCGGGTGGCCATTATAGGAATGATGGAGAACCCCACCACTCCGGGTACTCTCTCTCTCTCTCTCTCAAATCACGTATTGCGCGACGGAAAAAGGCAAACACCAGCTGACATGAAACACAACTATATCTCAGACTTCATGAACGTTATGGAGGAGAACTTCTTGCAGAACTACGACAAGTACTTGAGCTGGATCGAAAAGCGCAGGGAAAAGGACGGCAGGCAGATGAGGGTGCGCAGGATCCTTGACTATTTCCGACCAGACGACCCTTCGGCTGATGAGATTCGATGTTCGTGCAGGATCCGTTTGGCGAAAGTAGGGGCATGTTCAAGTACAGCAGCTTCGTGAAGCCACTCGAGCAGTTGAAAGCCATGGTGGAGAAGCGGAGAGAGGAAGCCAAGAAGCAAAATGAGCTCGACGCACAGAAGGCCGCGGAAGAGTCGGACAGCTCCGACTCGGAGGACGATGAAGAGGAAGAGGAGGACAATATGATAACCGTGGCCACGACCACGACCACGACCACTACCTCGACCACTCCCTCCCTGCCCGACAAACCCATCCCAGCACTCGTGGCTCCGACCATTGAGGTAACTGGCAATGACACCCTTAATTGTTAGCGGCGTACTGACCAGCTTTGTTATGAGATCAGGCTGCGGCGATGGACATCGAAGTCAGCGCGACCGCTGCCCCAGCCGGTTCCGCCCCGGTCCCGAGCCAGTCAGGTCAGACCGCTGGCCTTCCGGCTTGGCTCCCGCAATCGTCTGCGGGAGAGGTCGACCCCGACTACCTGCTGGCGCTGCAGCTACAGGCCCAACTCGATGGCGACGCTGAGTTGGCGCAGCAGTTGCAAAACGAGACCCACCATCATACTCCCGGAGGTACGAGCATTTAGATCGTGTAGGCACCCAGTGACCTCGGCAACGTACTGACGGGGTACTGCTGGGCGTTTGCCGCATTTTCCACAGGCCCACCTGCCCCGAGCTTTCCGGACGCAGCGACTCCGTACGTACCGATCAAGCCGCCGACCATGGCGGAGCTCATGGCCCAGGGAGCTGCCGGCGGCCACCACGCTCACCCGGCACACGACACGGCTGGCGCAGAGGACCCGAACTACGACCCGGCCATCGTGTGCCTCATTTGCAAGCAGTCGCCCATGTCCTACATCGTTCTCCCATCGTGCGAGCAGCCCCACATCTACTGCTATTCGTGTGCCGAGAAGAGGTACACGCGCACACACCCACTTGCACTCAGTTCGCTCCGTTCGCTCGAATCTGACATGAAAGCACCTCACCCGCCCCTGTTCGCAGAGCGAAAATGCCCAGCGACAGAAATGACTACAACAGATACGGCTTTGGGCGTGGAGGCTTCCGCAATCGATACAGCTCGGGCGACAAACAGGTTTGTCTCCATCCAGTGAAGAGCCTTTTCTTCTTCTTTAAAAGTGCAGTTTGAGTTAAAAGGTTTCCCCATCTGTGCCAGGCCCTCACTTGCGTGCTGTGCAGCGCTGTATCGCACCTCGATGGACCACAAGGTCTGAAGTCGCTCAAACGGCACCGCAAGAGGAAGCGGGAGGGCATCAGCGATGGTACCGTCAAAGCCGTTTAGTTGGGTAGTCTGTACATGAGGACGGCTGATCCCGCTATTTTGCCCACTGTCGGTGGCAGGCTGGTGTGCCGAGCACAAGGAGGAGATGTCCCTCTACTGCATGGACGACAATCAGCTCATCTGCCTGTTGTGCGCCGGCACCTCCCATGCCAATCATGCCTACGAGGCCCTCGAGACCGCTCAGCACAAACTGCAGCCTCAGATCAAGAACAGCCTCAAAGAATTGGTAAGGCTTATCCCTTTGATTCGCCGCGTCACCCACCCACCACACATCACACACACCACTTGCAAAGATCTAACAATATTGTGCGTTGTGAGCAGGAGGGGAAATGGGGTAAGCTGGAAGCGTTCGTGAAGGAGGTGAAGGAAAAGGAGCACAACCTCGCCGTGGACGCCGAACGAAAGCGAAAGAAGGCCAAGGAGGAGATTGACAAGCTGCGAAAGCTGCTCGACGAGAAGGAGAAGGAGATCGACCACGCCATCACCAGCGTTCACACCCAGAAGCAGCACTCGCTTGACGCCAAGGTGGCCAAGGCCAAGGCAGCCCTGGAAAAGATCCCAGGTACGAAACACCGCGAGTGTATGCGCCACGCCCAGGCATTACTTTTTCTCATCATCTCTTCAACACAGCCGCAATCATGGCCGTGCAGAGCATCATCGACGAGAAGTCGGCCCTGCCGTTCCTCCGCAAGTACGAGGACGGCGAGCAGGATGCGCGTGACCTGTGCAATGTGCCCGTGCCCACCATCGGTAAGTCAGTCCTGCGGACCGCCCACAGAGGCCAGCTCTCACTCACCCCTCTTCTTCGTATGATGATGGGGTGCAGGGCGTCACTGGTTCAGCATGCCGGGGCTCAGGGTGGACCACCTCGACCACATCATCAAGCAGTCCCTCAAGTACCAGGATCTGAGGTTCGTCCAGTTCCTTTGATTGAGGCTGTTTCCGGCTTTTGACCGGCTTCATTGCTGACATTCTTTCTCCGACCCACACGCCACACAGCGATGTACACGGCATGCCCTACGGCGTACACCACTTTGGCGGTGGGCCGGTGTCCTACTACGCCGGCGAGGAACTGGAGGACGACAACGACGACGATGACGACCCGCATTACAGTGGTTCTGAGAAGCCGCTGGATGCGGAGCAGAGCAGCGACGACGCGACCAAGGCGGGTGATGAGGAGCTCATGGCCCTCAAGAAGGCCATCCTCGCAGCCGTCAGTAGCGCTGGTGGACCCCCACCCCAACAGTGACGCACCACCACCAAACCACACCTCGACGCGCTCCTCTTCCTTTCGGGCTGCGACAGGGAACATAAATGGGGCGCTACATTGGCTTAGAACCACGTCCACTCCACCTCACATACCCACACCCCCTCTCCCAAGTTGGGGTAGGCCAAGGGCCGCCTGTGGGTGTGGGCGTGTGCGTGTGGCACATCACTCATCGGCGCCAAAGAGGGAGTTCATGCGCTCGAGGGTCAGCTGATGAATATGTTCGGTGTCCTCCGCCTCGTAGCCGGGAGTGAGTCCTGGACGAAGGCAAAGAAGATCGGAGGAGACGTCAACTAGGCTCTCGACACCAGAAGGGTGATGTGATTTGTTCGTCTCCGTACCGATGGCCGTTCCGTTGAGCTCGATGATGTACTCCTGACCGTCCTTGGCTGTGCGTTGCGTGTTGCGCTGTTGGCAGTTGCACAACGAGTGACCGAGACGTGGGCATGGGAAGTACCTTTCAGGGCATCGACGGCCAGCAGGTCCATTCCGCCGAACGCCTTGGCGCACTCGTCCACCCACAGCTTGTACCTCTGTCGGCCAGGACAGGAAAGGAAAGGAAAGGACAAGGGTTAGACGTCGGCCTCGCCTTCTCCCAATCTCGCAGGAAACGGGTCGCGGTACGTCGTTGATTTCAATGAGCTGCAGGTCGGACCCGCCGAACTGGGACTTCCAGCCGCTGCCCGTGTACACCTTCTTGTACACGCGGTAGTGATTGCCGATCTTCTGTACCCTGAGGCCGTACTCGGCATCGATGAACGGCTGTGCGTGGGCAAATGTCAGTGCGTGTGGTGGTGCGTGTGGGCGTGTGTGTGTGCGAGTGTCACTCTAGTGGCTACATTTCGCGGCGTACCTCGGAGGTGCAATAGTTGTTGTTGAGGGCCAGCACGGTGGCCATGTCGCGGAAGGCGGCGGTCTCGTCGAGCTTGATCTTTCCCATTCCGGCGTGCGCGTGCGACACCTTCATCACCGCCGGCATGTCGGGCGTGATGGCCATTTGCCTGCACCCACGTCATGTGCCTTTGAATTATGTTTCGGCCTCGTGCACGGGTCGCGGACGTTAACGAGTGCGTACGTGTGGGACGAGTAGAAGTTGATCGGTATGAGCGGAAACTTGTCCGCGCCGACCCTCTTCTGGATCTCCCGCAGTACGCCGTACATGATCGGCCTCTCCAGATTCCTGTTATGTTCGAGCGCGGCCAGTGCGTCGCGCGTGAGGAGTGTTGGCGCGCAGTGTTCGGATCGGTCGAGTGGACACACCGCCACGTACATGTATTCGGATTGGAGAGTGTTGATGGCAGGCACACCGGCCATCATGAGCCCGTAGAGGGTGTTGCGGTTGTCCGACGCCGGGGTGGGTCCGCGCACCTGGTTCCTGATCAGCAGGAAGTCTTACGTGCCGACAACAGAGCCAGCCACACACGAAAACGCATTAGCTCGTGCTGCCCTCCGCCTACACAGACCGACCGGTCAGTGCGAGGAACAGAAAACTGGGAGGCACGTACCAGGTTTGACGCCGAGCCAGTTGGGACGCGTGACCTTGCCCTCGCTCTCCCTGATCGGAGCGATGCTCATCATGCACCCTGTGACGCGAGGAACGTGTGTGTGTTGTGAGGTTCGGGCAGAGACCGAGAGTTGGGCAAAGCTGCGTACCAGCGTCGGAGTAAACGGCGACTGAGGTCTCCATCCACGACGCCTGCACCACCCGGATGCGGCTGCCGTCCTTCAGCCTTGGCATTGTGTTGCGAGCGGGTTGAGGAATGTGTGGCGATAAGAATGGCGGCCATGAGAGAGGGAGGGGCGGCACGCACCGGTCGTTTTCAAAGAGCTTGACCCAATCGTTCGTGACGCGGCCATCCAGCACGATCAGCTCTCTCACCCTCTCTGCCGCCTGCTCTGTGCGTTGTGTGGGATATGAATAATTATAATTAGCTTAAAAGAGGAGAAATTAAGTTAAATAAACGATTGCCACCAAGGTGAGCGGTACTGCCGGTGGCCTCGGTGGTCTTCTTCGTCTTGTCCGCCTTCGCCGAGTTTTTGTCGGTCTTCTTCTTCTCCTTTTTGTCGCTCTTTTTCTTGTCCACTTTTTCTTTGGCCTTCTCCTCCTTGGCGCTCTTCTTCGCTGCCTTGTCCTTCTCCATCTTTGTCTTCTTGCTTCACACTTGTTCTTCCCGGTCCGTCGCCAGGCCAGCCTCCCAGCCTGCCCCAATCAGCGCCTTGTTGTGCAACCTTTCTTGTGGACAAAGAAATGTTTAGGAAAATTAAGGAAAACGCGGAAAAAGGCCTGCTTGCAAGCAACATGAAGAAGGTGGGCATTACGGGAGCCACTGGGCGGCTGGCGACGATCCTCATTCGCCAGCTGAAGGACGAATATCAGCTGAAGCTGTTCTCTTTCGAAAAGCCTGAGTGTACGCCCAGGGCCAGTCAATTGTCGTCGTTTTGATATGGCCAACTCAAACTCGTGGCCACCGTGCGTCACTACAGGCACCGATGCTGAGACCCTGCAGACCGAGAAGGAGACCTACGATACCATCGTCGTCGACCTCAGTGACCGCGACCAAGTCAAGGGTACCCCCACACAAAACTTCTCCCTGTATGGCTGTACGCGATTAGGAAAGGGGGAAGGGCTGCCACCCATCCTTACGCCTGGTGTGTCTCACTGCCGGCTGGACAGGTCTGTTCGAGGGCTTGGACGTGGTAATCCATCTAGCAGCCTACTCTCTGGCCGTGCCCTTCCCCGAGCAAGGTACGCACATGGCGAGAGGGGCATGAGGTAGAATATGAGAATAAGCTCGAGTTGATCATTGAAGTTGGGTGGGTGGCCCGAAGGCCGGTGAAAGAAATTGGGCGCCGAGGTCCTGGTGAGGGAGCCTCTTGCACCACGCTCTGTTACCTGATTGGGCAGTTTGCAATCTGCAGCACGAGCATACCTAGACGGTCATAGCTGCGTGCATTACCCCAAGCGCAAGGATGATGCCTAACCTTGCGGACCTTGGGGCCTTATATACTCACTCCTGTGATGATGGCGTTGAGGTTATGAAGATTCTCTGCTTTGTGGGGAGAACGTTCTTCGACCAATTTCTTTTTCTTTTCGAAAGCTTAACTTTCTTTGGTTGCAGTCTAAGGGGCTAACGCTACACTGCACAGGACCGCACGTGGTATTCAAGAACAATGTGGAGGCGACATACCACGTCCTGGAGGAGTGTGTACGCGCCAACGTGAAGCGGTACAGTAACCAATGGCCAGTCAACAGCAGCATTCTCATCTGAACCCTGCTCACAATGCGACGGACAGATTCATCTTCGCCTCGACCAACCACACACAAAACGGGTCCATGTGCGCCGATCCCGCGAAGCCAGGTACAGCAGCCTCGCACCACACGGCCAGCGACTTGATGATCTTATCAGGTCTCTACGTGATCAGAATCGCTTGACGTGGACCGCATCAAGCCCGGAACAGTTCGGCTTGGGGTATGCAGGTGCTCTGAATGGATTAGAGACACAGCTCACCATTAACTGGGCTACTTTCACGTTTTAGGACTTTGTCTTCCCTGACTCTCTCTACGCCGTCTCCAAGACCTGCGGGGAAGACTTGTGCAAGCTCTTCTCGCTTCATAAGCGCATCGAGACGGTCGTGTTCCGTATCGGCTGGGTCAGATTGAACGGTACGCTGTTACCACTTACCAATGATCAAAGTCTCATTCAATTGAATGAGTCAGCGGCAGCTTGTTGACGCGCCAATCCACGTACCAGATGATCCCTCCGACCTGCGGGGCACAATTAACGAAGCTTACATGCGGGCAATGTACCTGTCGCAGCGCGATGCCGGTAACTTCTTCAGAAAGGTACACACCAGGCCATCCTCTGTTTGCCACCTTGGTTGCCGCGGACTTACCCTTGTCGAGATTGCAGGCGATTGAGGTCGAGATGAAGCCTGCCGCCAGCGGGATTCCCTTCATGATCGCCTACGCCGTCAGCAACAACGACGCCCGGGTCTACGACCTCGAGGAGACCATCGCCACCCTCGGCTATGTCCCTCAAGACAACTCTGAAGCCTACTTTCAGTAGTACCCTCTTGATCAAGAGTCGACAATCCCTAAAGCGCAGAAAATGAAGGGAAATATAGAGTTAGTGAAGTACTTGCCGGGCATGCCGTTCACGAGTGGCTCAACAAGCTGGGTCACCAGCAGCACTTGATTCAAAACACGAAAAAACATCGATAAGATATATGATGGACGGGGAAGCGAAGCACCGCGGCAGAGATCTGGGCGGGCTGGTGGCGGTGGCTGCGGCCCGTGGGGCGCTGGATGTGAAAGCTCTATGGGCGCGGGTGGTGGCGCTGGTGCGAGCCCACCCGTACGGGGCAGGTGCGGCCACGCTTGTTGCGGTGGCCGGGGCGTGGGCCGTCTACGAGGCCTACTTCGCCGGTCCTGCCCGGCGCAAGCGGCGGCTGCAGGAGCAGCGTCGAGCCCGCGTCCACGCTGACTCCCCCTTCGCCTTGGGATTTAAGAATTGCCCTGAGGTGCCCACCACTCAATCTTTCCTTGATTATTTTTATTATTTTCATTGAACAATGAATTTCCAATAAATAAATATTATCAAAAATAATAAGAAATATAATATAAATTTTTTATATTATATTATATTATTATTTTTGATAGTTCACAGACAACTGTTCGCAGACAGTGGAGGCGGTGGAGCTGGCAGTGGAGGGAGAGATCCCGCAATGGCTCGCCGGCAAGCTGTTCCGCTCGGGTCCCGGCACGCTCGAGGTGGACACAGAGCTGGGCTTCACCTACCTCGTCAACCACTGGTTCGACGGCCTCACCGTACGTCGCCGCCCGCTCCGTACCCGAGAGGACATCGAGCCGTTGTGTCTGATTGTCGCTCTGTGTTCTTTGATGAACTAGATGATGCACGGGTTCGAGATCAAGGAGGGCCGCGTGTTCTACGCCAACCAGAAGGCTGCGCGCGAGGTGGAGAACTACATCGCTCGCCATGGCGGGTATGAGCATCATCTTCACAAAGCCGAGCCAACTCTACGTGTGAGGTAACCAATAGCTTTTTTTCCTGCCGGTACGCAGCGACTTCATCACCTTTGGCCCCGACCCGTGCAAGTCGACGTTCGACAAGCTCTCCTCCATCTTCACGATGTAGTACGTGATGATCTCCTCTGCTATCACACCGCTCCCTTCTGGGTAATCGTTTATTAATAAGCCTTCAACAGCCTCCCCGCGGATCCGCAAACGGGAGGCGATGCTATCAACATCGGGGTTACCATCAAGCGAATCCAGGGTGCGTCTTGGAGTACTGCACGCGTGAGACATGCACACACGCACCCATGGCTGATGTAGCTTCGCGCAGGCCAACTCTACAACCAAACGGACGCCAACATGTTGATGCCGTTCGACCCACAGACCTTGAAAACCTCGGGCAAGAGGACAACCTTCGAGAAATTCGACAAGCGGCTGAAGGGACCCTTCTCAAGCGCGCACGGCCAATACGATGCCACACGCAAGGAATACGTGCGTTCTTGTTTTTTCGTGTGAGCTTTGCCTTTGTGTTTCTTTGTACATTGGCTCACACACACACACACACACACACACACACACACACACACACACACACACACACACACACACACACAACACACACACACACACACACACACACACACACACACAATGCACCAGATCAACTACGTATGCGACATCGGGGTTGGTGCCACGTACACCATCTTTGCCATTCCCGATGAGGGCCAAGCACGCGTGCTGTGCACCTTCAAGGCGCCCAACATTTCGTACATGCACTCGTTTGCGCTCACGGAGAACTACTTCGTGCTGCAGGTATGCTCGACCGCCATTGTCAGACTCACACTCCCGCTTTCGATGAGGCACCCTGACGTCGCTGTGATTGCGTTGTTTGTGGTTCGCTTGCAGGCGTGGCCCCTGTACATCAGCGCCCCTAAGCTTCTTTGGCACAAGGCAGTCCTCGAAGCCATGAGCTGGCACGGCGAAGACAACGCCATGTACTAGGCGCTTCCCGTCTATCATCAGTGCGTTGGTGACAAGTTGTTTGCGCTCACCCATGTGGGGCCACCCAGGTTTTACGTGGTGGACCGCAACACGGGCGAGCTGGTTCACACCTATGAGACCCCAGCAGCCTTCTGCTTCCACAACATCAACGCTTGGGAAGAAGATGATGGTACTACGCACGCAAGACATACATGCACGAAAGGCATCGATGATTACTGATCTAGTCCACCAAAATTGCAGGCAACAAGATCGTGATGGACCTGACGCTGTACGATGATAGCTCGCTCATCAACGACCTGCTGCTCGACCGCATCCTCTCGGCATCGCCCAAGTACGAACGCGGCGCGCTGGTGCGATTCACGCTGAAGAACGTCCTCCGCCCCACGCAGCCACGCAAGGTCAAGAAGCAGGTCCTCTACGCCAACACCGTCGAGCTGCCGCGGATCAACGTCAACTGGCACATGAGGCCCTACACCTACGTCTACGGCATGTCCATGTCGGAGACCGACACGTCTTTCCTCGAGCGCATCATCAAGTTCAACGTGCGGACGGGCGAGAAGTGGGTGTGGATGGCCGAGGGCCTCTACCCCGCCGAGCCCATCTTCATCGCCTCGCCCGGTGCCACGGACGAGGACGACGGCGTTCTCCTCAGGTCAGCACACACCGCACGCACCGCACGCTTCGCTCGCACCTGATCGTAAGTGTGTGCAGTGTTGTGTTGAGCGGGGCGACGGCCAAGAGCTTCCTGCTGGTGCTGGACGCCAAGGACATGAGCGAGCTGGCGCGGGCGCAGGTGCCCCACCACATCCCCTTTGGCTTCCACGGTGCGCAGTCCGCCACACCTCCTCCTTTTTCACCTCGTTCAGGGCACTTAATGATTGGCTCTTCATACAGGCAACTTCTTCGGCGCGGTGGATACGGACACTTCCGACATGGCCTGACGGAACATTTCCCAGCCAATAGAAAGTTTTCTTCGCGACCGGATCAAGCCAATGGAACGTTTTTTGCAATTAGGGTAGGGACGCCGAGGAAGGGAACCTGTGCCCTTCAGCACGGCCTCTTTTCAACCTTTACAACCACTTCATGGCACACCAACAACCGAGTTCCCTGCGCCCTGCCGCGGACGAGATGAAACTAGTACTTGAGCAGGCAGCGACGCCTGCGCTGAAGGCGATGGGGCAGGCCGTGGCGTTGGTGCGCGCCCACCCCTACGCCAGTGCGGCCACGCTGGCGGCTCTCGCAGGCGGCTGGTACATTTATGAGACCTACGTCCACGGGCCGGCCCACCGCAGGCAACGACAGCTGGAGAAGCGCAGGGCGCGCGTCAACATCGACTCAGCCCTCGGCCTCGGCTTCAAGTCCTGCCCCGAGGTCACCCCCGCTTATTGACATTTTATTATTTCGCTGGATTATAAATTTTATAATTATAATTTTCTTTTTACTTATTCAAATTGTTGCGCAGACGGTAGAGGCGATAGAGCTGGCAGTGGAGGGCGAGATTCCCCATTGGCTCGCCGGCAAGCTGTTCCGCTCGGGTCCCGGCACGCTCGAGGTGGACACAGAGCTGGGCTTCACCTACCTCATCACCCACTGGTTCGACGGCCTCACCGTACGTCGCCGCCCGCTCCTCTCCCGCAACACTCCGCAGGCCATCAACGCAGTCTCGTGTTGCGTGTTGCTGCGTCCAGGTGATGCACGGGTTCGAGATCAAGGAGGGCCGCGTGTTCTACGCCAACCAGAAGGCTGCGCGCGAGGTGGAGAACTACATCGCTCGCCATGGCGGGTATATGGTGCTCCTCGTCAGCCACCCATTTTCAAGAAGCGACTGACTCCTTCGCATCACCCACACTCAGAGAACACTTCACCTTTGGTCCTGACCCCTGCAAGACCTTCTTCAACAAGCTCTCGTCCCTCTTCTTCAGGTTTACCACCATCTCCTCCGCACTTCTTCCTCCTCTGGGCAACGGTCCGTCAAAGAGGTGACCTCACCCACTCATTTCGTGGTGGTGACCCTGTGCAGCGCTGAGACCAAGGACCCAGAGACGGGCCGGGACTTCAGCAACACCGGCGTGACCATCAAAAGGATTCAAGGTCGTTATTATTCGGCTTCGTGTGTCGTGCGCTGGTGTGTGTCGCGCGTATCGTGCGCAGTCTCACATCAAAAGCGCGCGTCGCTGGGTGTGCGAACAGGCAAACTGTACAACTGCACGGACGCCAATTCGCTGGTGCAGTTTGATCCGCAGACCCTGAAGACGAGCGGCAAGGAGGAGCGCTACGCCAAGTTCAACCCCAAGATCAAGGGTCCCCTCTCGGCTGCCCACGGCCAGTACGACGCCGCCCGCGGTGAATACGTACAGCAACAAATCCCTTCAGACTTCCTCCTACCCGTGCGCGACTGACACGCACTCGCCGCACTCGCCGCACACAGTTCAACTTTGTGGCTGACATCGGAGCGACGGCGGTCTACACTCTGTTCGTGGTGCCCGACGAGGGCGAAGCGCGCATCCTGTGCAAGATCCCCGTGAAGAAGGCGTCCTATCTTCACTCCTTCGCCCTCACCGAAAACTACTTCATCCTCCAGGTGCTACCCCCATTCGCCTCTTCCCCGCTCGTTGGACATTCGTCTCATTTCTCTCTTTTCTTAGGTGTGGCCGTTGTTGCTCGATGGCCCGAAGCTGATGTGGCACAAGTCCGTAGTCGATGCCATGGAGTGGCACGGGGAGGAAACCAGCAAGTACTACCCTTTTCCCCTCCCCCAATGTAGTGGCAGCGAAGGGTAGTCGTTGATCTTATTTCGCTTCCCCAGGTTCTACGTGGTGAGCAGAAGCACGGGCGAGGTGCTACACGTCTACGAAACGCCTTCAGCCTTCTGCTTCCATAACATCAACGCCTGGGAGGAGGATGACGGTAACCGCACACGCACACACACACCACCGCACACGCACACGAGGACCTATGGGCTGAAGCGCCATGGGTGTGGTTGTGAGCGTGTAGGGAACAGGATTGTGCTCGATCTGGCGCTCTACAAGGACAACTCACCAATCAACGCCCTGGTCATCGACAACATCCTCGGGGCCGACTTCCGCTTTGCCCGCGCGCCGCTCGTGCGCTTCACCCTGACCAACGTCCTCCGCGACGCCCGCACCGCGCGCAGCATCATGAAGCGCGTCGTCTACGACCACACGATCGAGCTGCCCCGCATCAACCCGCGCTACCACATGAAGCCCTACGCCTTCGCCTACGGCGTGTCGGCGCGCGAGGGCGAGGCCGGCCAGTTCTTCGACCGCCTGGTCAAGGTCGACGTG
The DNA here is from genome assembly GCA_902749335.1 of Acanthamoeba triangularis. Lineage (NCBI taxonomy): Eukaryota > Discosea > Longamoebia > Acanthamoebidae > Acanthamoeba > Acanthamoeba triangularis. The sequence goes on from CACVKS010001130.1 coordinate 15,536, forward strand.
CGCTCAGGCGAGCGGTGGGTGTGGGACGTAGAGGGCCACTTCCCGGCCGAGCCCATCTTCCTCGCCACCCCAGACGGCGAGGACGAGGACGACGGCATCCTGCTCAGGTACTACTCACCTACCACCACCAGGACCTCCCACCACTTCCGCTCACCGTGCCTCTGCGGTGTGTGCGTGTACGGTGGCGCGTGTGCGTTAGCATTGTGCTGAATGGGGAGACGGCAACGAGTTATCTGCTGGTGCTGAACGCCAAGGACATGAGCGAGCTGGCGCGGGCGCAGGTGCCCCACCACATCCCCTTTGGCTTCCACGGTGCGCAGTCACACTCCAAGCCCCCCTCCCTCTTAAACAGACACACGTGCCATCGGTGCCATACTCACTAAATGAGTTGCAGGCAACTTCTTCGGCGAGCACCAGACCTCGGACGTCATGTGATTGTCCCCACATTGCTCGTGTACTCTTAACTTCAAGGTGTTGCAATGCGAGTAAAAAATCTTGGCGATGGGTCCTGCTGCCCTAGAACTGACAAGGTTCCAGTTTTCTAAATGAAAGCACCATTGCTCATCATGCAGGCCAGGGGCCAGGATCGAGGCCTTCAAAGGTCCAGCCCGCCCAGTCACCCATCATGCCTTCGTCACCGAAGCCTGCCTTGCGATAGATGCGGCCCGCGGCTGCGTCCATCCAAAAAATGCACACCTCCTTCTTGCCTCCGCCGCTGTCGCTGTCGCTGCCGCTGTCGCCTCCGGCTGGCGCCAGAGCCCACCGGGTGGCCGCACGGACCAGCCGGCCGGCAATGCCACGGCATCGGTACTCTGGCGCCGTGCACACGGCTGAGATGGCGAAGTTGAAGGGCGTCTCCCGCTTCAGGTAGAGGAAGCTGGTGATCACCACCACCGCCTTCTTCTCCCCATCATCGTTATCGGCGGCACGCACGACGTGGACGAAGACCCGGCTGCCGGGCTCGTCGACCAGCGTGCGGCGGACGTGGCGTCGGCACTCGTCGATCGGCGTCGGCGGGTGGACGAATACCTCGTAGAGCCGGGCCAGCCGCTCCTCGTCATCGCGCCCCACCACGAACTGCCGCACCTCGCCCTCCTCCGCACCACTCGCCGTAGTGTCATCGCCGCCCCTGCCGACCTGGTCGAGGCGGAGGGTGGACGAGGTGCAGGCCGCAGCGGTGAGGGTCCAGTGCGGCGTGGGGCGGCGGTTGAGCGACCGGCCCACGGCGTCGGCCAGCGGTCGGCTGAGCCAGGCGGGACCCATCACCCGCCGCACCGTGCCCAGCCACTCGGCCGACACCTGGACGGCCAGGTACTCGGCCAGCGCCTCCACATGGCGGCCGACCTCAACGCCCCCTTGGCCATCACCACCGCAGGCATCGGTGAAGGAAACGAAGATGGGGAACGCGTCGACGCGGGCCAACACCAGAAATGGTCGCTGACTGGCTCCGGCGGAGGTGGCAGGGGAGGGCCAGGTGGCGAGGAAGAGGCAGTCGGAAGTGGTCGGTGCGAAGGCGGGGGCGAGGAGCAGGTTGGCGGCCCATGACGAGCGGCGGAGGTGCGGCTCCAAGGCCGCCACGAACGCCGCCACCGTTGCATACCGGACCACCACCACGTCCTCCGTGAGTGCTGCGCCGCTCTCCATCATCGGCTCCTGTGCGTATCACGCCCTTCTCTCTTTAACTTAAGAAGGCAGTCGACAGCAAAGTGAGAGGAGAAAGAAAAGATCGAGGAGAAAGAAAACAACAGAGGCAAAGAAGGCAGAGCATGTGATCACAGATGCTGAAGAAGCTGAAGGAACTTGGTGAATGGCCAGCAGGCAGTGACAGCTAGTGATACAGCCATACTGCGCAGAATGCACCACTTCCCATCCAAACAGCAAAGTCAAGCTGCACCAGGTGGTGCTAGTACCAGGGTGGGTGACCACCCAGGAATCCCCCATGCCTTATCCCCTCCATCTTGAGTGAAGCCTGTTTTTCAGCAACTGGGACCCGCCGCTCCGGGCTGAGGTGGAGGTGGCAAGGCTAAGCTTTAACGTTGGGCGGGCCTTCTTGCCATAAGAAATAATTCGGCCAACGGTGACCGGGATTGGGGTGTGTGCACGACCAAAAAGGGTGAAGAGGAGAACAGTGCGATGGCTCATCAGGTGGCAAACTTCTTTTGTCCTGTGCGCGGATCGATCACGAATCCGGCCGCCGACTGCTTGCCCACGCATTTCCTATGGTGTGGTGTGGTGTGGCCGCCTGATTAGAAAGAACCACATTCGGATGTCTGCGCGCCTTGGGCCAGACGCACCTGCAGAGCACCTTCTTCTCCGCCGGGCGCTTCGTGAAGCTGCTCGTCAATCTCTCCCCGCAAGCGTCGCAGCAGAAGCACTCCTCGTGCAACTTGCGACCGAACAGGTCCACGTACGCTCCTGCTCGTTGCTGAGGTGAGACACCAAACAACGAAAAAGCAGGCCCCTAACCGGCGACAAACTCGCACCGGCAATGGGCTGCTTGCATCGGTCGCAGCTGACCGAGAGCAGGCGGTGGTAGCAGTCGCCGCAGTGGGGAAAACCAGCCGCCGACTCGGCAATGCCCGACGGGTGCATCCACTTGTCCGCCTTCAGCTCGAACTTGGCCGAGCACCCCTTGCACACTACATGTCCCCCGCGTGGTGGGCTGAACAAGGTCAGGAGGTAATTACCCCCCCCCCAATGCGAAGAAGGTTTGGGTGAACCGAAGCATTGGTGATGCCAGCGCTTCTCCTTGGAGCCCCAGGACACAACAGCGTCGGTCTCCACGAAGAACTCCTGACACCCGGCGCAGGGCAGGTCCGAAGAACTGTAGTTGAACTGCTTCTTCAACGGCGACCCCATCTCTTCCTTTCTTCTTGGCTTACTGGGTGGTGTTGGTGTGCTGGCCGCCTGTTCGCGTGTGAATCCAACTACCAATTACGGTGCCACCACATAATTAAGATTGATTTAGTAACTCCGGAGAAGCGGGTCAGTCGCCCACAGCGCCTTCCTCGGCGCTCTCGGCGGTGTGCTCCCTGAATATGGAGGCGTGGATGTGGGCCGCGGAGGTCGCCAGGTCGGACACCAGCCCGTGCACGGCCTGCGAGGCCAACAGGTTCGTTGCCCGATGGTAATAGTGCTAGTAACGACCACACACCAACGACGTCAGTGCAAGAAAAAGAAGTAGGTGGAGGACAACAAAGACGACGAACCAGAGCGGGAGTGGCGTGGCTGGTGGCAGTCTCGCTCCCCAGGTGGTTGAGCAGGAGCAGGAGCAGGTTCACGATATCGCGAATGAGGCTGGCACTGCTCCCCGCACTGTATCGCGAGGGGGCAGGCACATAAGGCAGAGAATGTGAGTGAACTCAACATGGACAAAATGGAGAATGGAGAATGAAGGTAAGACCTTGGGTCGGTGTGTGGGAGATTCTGCAAAGCTTCCACCTCGGCGCACAGGGACACGCCCAGGGACACGAACAGGTTTGTTGCCTGGAGACGAGGTAGATTGGGGGTTAGACTGAAATTGGGCGCGCACGCAAGAGCTCATCACGCACCTTCTCCTTCTTGGAGTGCAGCACTTCGAAGCTGACGTCCTTGTACTTCATCTCAACGAGCGAAACGAGACGGACGACCTTGCAGCGCAGGCTCCGAATCTGCAAAGGCCGAGAGAGTCAGGGTCGGGTGAGTGAGTGAGTATTCGTCGTCCCTCGAGACGAGGGTGTGATCGGACATCGTGGCCTGCCATACCTCGACAGGGTCGTATTGCTCGGCGCCGAGGTACTTGATGGCCCTGTCCAGGAGTGTGAGGCCGCCGTTCGCCGTCTTCTTCAGCATAGGCAGATATGAAGGAACTGGTGATCGTTACGCACGCACGCACGCACGCACGTTCCGTTATGGTTGGTTGCGTCCACCAGAATACACCAGCGGGACGGGAACACACGTACTTCGGAAAAGATTGAGAAGGATGTCGACGGTGAGCTCTTTGATGGCCAACGAGGTCGTGCGGCCCAGGAACGAGAACAACAGGTTGGTCGTGAACAGCGGCTCAAACCTGTCAGGAAATAATGTATGTTAGCGAGCTTGACACGAATTGGTCGTAGCAAATAACACAAACCAATCATTTGCTTGATAAAGAAAATGGATTAAAAGGGGAAGTGGACGTACTTGTGGAGAAGGTGAGACGGGCAGTGCCAGGCGAGTGTGTTGAGGACCTGGAGGGTCTTGCTGATGATCTCTCCGTGCTTGCCCAGCGATATCTCTCTCCGCTTGAGGACCCGATTGACCAGCAGTCCGAGCAGCTTGGGCACGTGCACGTGGGCGCGGCTCTTGATCTTGGCCTGCTGCAGCATCTCCCTCGCCGATAATGTCGAAGTCGTCGTAGTACTGGCAGCGCTCGCCGCGCCATCACCTCGCGAGCTTTGGGCATTGGCAGTGACGGTGCTCTGTCGCCCGCGGATGGCATCGAGGTAGGGCGGCAGCAGTTGGAATCGGTCCTCGGCGGCGTTCACAGAGGTCTCGCCTCCGGCGTGCTGTGCGTCGTGCTGGGCCAGCATGGCGAAGAAGTCCTGCTCGCCCTCGCCGCACACGTCACCATAGTCGTCGTCATCATCATCGTCCAGCTCGCTGTCCTTCCCCAGCAGAAAGAGCGACGCCAGCGATCGCGTCCGCTTGAGGGCCTCCCGCGCCGCCGCCTGATCATCGTCCACCACTTCCATCTTCTCCTTGCCCTTGTCTTTCGCCTTGCTCTCAACCTCCATCTTGTCGACCATCTCACCGCCGGACATCGAGGGCCTGCTGACTAAAATACGCGAGTTGTGCAGGTGGCTGTGAGGCGCCATCACACCGCCGTGCGTCGTCGGCGCTTCGCCGTTCACCTCGATCTTGACCGGCGGCTGCGCGATGGCAGCGGCAGCAGCGGGCACGCTCTCGCCCTGGTTTGCGGCGACTGACTCGTTCTTGCGCCGCTCGCGCTCCTCGAGCTCGTCCTTGTCGTCCCACAGGATGGCCCTCCGGCACCGCTCCGACCCGTCGACGAGAACGTGCAGCACGCTGAGCGCGGAGAAGAGGAGCGACATGGCCGCTGAGTCCTCGGCAGAGCCGGCCGGGACTGTTGTCATCGCCGCCGCTGACGTGGATGTCGACATTTCGCTTCGCTCCTTGGCCTTGTGGTGGTGCGGAAGCGCGCCGCCGCTGGACGTGGTGCGCTTCTTGACGAGCACGATGAAGTCGGCGAGGAGGGGCAGCATGGTGGCGAGCGACGCCCGCTCGTGGAGCACCTTGGCGATGGTCAGCCGCAGCTCCTGCGCCAACTTGCGCCGCTTGTCCTGCATCTCGGTACGCTCGTTCTCGGTCTGCGACTCTCGAAGCGACTGAGATGAGTGGTTCCGAAACAGAAGCAGCACCGCTGGAGAGAACCCACCACCAACAAACAAGTGAGCGCTGTGCGCGAACATAGAAACTATAGCTAAGATAAGAATATTAAATGAGAAATAAAATAAAGTGTACCACTAGCGGATGATTCGGTAGACGCCACGTCAGCGTTGCCCTGGGCAAGCGAGGTCGGGTTGGCCGTGTTGCTGCCCAACAGCGTGAAGAGGTGGCCTGACATGTTCTCGTCCAGCAAGTGATGCAAAATGCCCACTTCCGACTGTCGGACATAACCGACCAGTGTTAGCCAAGCCAGGGAAAAGAGAGTGCCGCTGCGCTGCTGGTTGTCAACTGGGCGTGTACGCACCATGCGAACCAGAGGGGCAAGGCCGGTGGATTGGAGCTTGGCCTCCCTGCTGGCACGCTCCTCGGCCTCTCGCGAAGCGCCCGAAGTCGATGATCGCTTCTCGCGCCTGCTGACCGCCAGCGTCTTGAGGCGTTCATCGTCGTCGGCTGCAGCGGGACGAGTGGGCAGCATCTTCCGCTTGCGCTCCTCCTCGAGCTCGGCAAGTAGCCGCCGCTTGGTCTCCTCGGCCCCTGCCAGCTCCCTGTCCTTGAAGGCCAGCTGGTCGCTCAGCGTCGTAATTTGTCGTTGCAGCGACCTGCTGTCCTGCACCAGTCGTTGATTCAGGGTTGTGTTTTTCTCCTCGAGCGTCGCCCGGCTCGCTGTAGCCTACATGGAGAGCAACACGCACACACACACGTCAAGCTCCTAACGAGATAACGACAATGCAGAAAAGGAAGGACGGGAGCCGTACGGACTGAATGTTCTTCTTGAGATGCTCAATACTGGCCTCCTGCTCGGCTCTCATCTGCTGCATCTGCCGTCGCATGGCCATCAGCTCGCGCTCCAGACGCTCCTTCTCCTCTTCAGCTCGGATCTAATAAGCATAGAAGATGCGAATCAGCAGCGGTTCGGCGCAAAGTGACACCCAGCGAGGCTCATACCTTCGCCTGAGCGAGCTGGTAGTTCTCTTGCTTCACCCGCGCCACATCGTCCGTTGGTGCTGGACCTGGCCAAAAAAAGGGTGCCTCAGGAAAAAGAAACGAAAGCACCAAAGGGTGAATGTTATCCGACGCGGTACCTCGGATATCGGAAGCGGGCACTTGGGGTACACTGCCCGCCGATGAGGAAGAGGAGAACGAAGATGGAACGTGTTCGGGGACGCTGAATCCTGTCGACGCCAAGGGGTTGATGCTCAGTACGTCATCACCTACATGGTAACAACAGTGACAGGCACATTGGTGAGGGCGTGAAAGGGCGCAGGCAGGAAGAGAGCCAAGGGCTTGCTACTAACCTTCTGAGAACGCCGACGACGAAGGAACACCAGCGACTTCGGCCAAAGACTCCTCTTTTCGTGCTTGCTTGTCGCCTTCGTGCTGCTCCAGGGCTTGAACGAGGATGAGGTCATCCAAGAGCTCGGCATCTAAAACGGTTGGGCCGCCGTCGGGTTCGCTTTGTCCGTTCACCGCACCTCTTGCCACTGGTAGCGATGATTCGGGGTTGGGGTTGGTCTGCGGCACTGCCAACAGCGAATCGCCGCCGGAGAACGCGGTCGAACTGGGCTCGTCCATGGGCACGGAGTAGTCCTTCTTGCTGTGGGCTCCGCTCCGCGAGGGTGTCCGCGGTTTGTCTCCGCCGTCATAGCCGTTCCCGCGTTTCCGCTTTTTGTCGTTTTCCCCCGCGTCCTCGATGCCCTTGCCCCCTATGTCTGACTCGGCGACGATGGCGTCGTACAGCCACCCGCTGTCGTCGTCGTAGCTCTCGCTGTTGCTGCTCTCGTGCTTGATCGGATCGTAGGCAGCCTTGGGCGCAGCTGCTTGTATTTCGCTTTCGTCGACCAGCAGAATCGGCGCCTCTTTGTCGCCCTGCTTTTGCTGCTGCTGCTGCGGTTGCCACGGGGCATACGCCGACTTGGTATCCCTTGCCGTGGCCGTGGCGTGACTGGAAG
>CACVKS010001131.1:0-11738 GCA_902749335.1 Acanthamoeba triangularis
CGGTCGCGCAACTGGTCGGACCACGACGTCACCCTCAAGCTCGACGTACACTCCCTTTCCATTGCATGGCCACTGCTACCACTACTTACTTGCCTGTTTGCGACGACGCGCGTGCATGGCACCTCGCGCAGAGGTTTGAGGTGCTGCCGACGAAGCCCGACGACTGGGCCAGCTCGGAGCAGGTGGACGGAGCGAAGAAGAGCAAGAGCAAGAAGGCGTCGTCGGGTGAGATCTTGTCGTTGGCCTCCTTCCTCCGCCTCTTCCTACTCTTGCCACCCTCGTCGGTCGCCGTCGCCTTCTTGCTCTTGCTCTTCTTCGCTCCGTCCACCTGCTCCGAGCTGGCCCAGTCGTCGGGCTTCGTCGGCAGCACCTCAAACCTCTGCGCGAGGTGCCATGCACGCGCGTCGTCGCAAACAGGCAAGTAAGTAGTGGTAGCAGTGGCCATGCAATGGAAAGGGAGTGTACGTCGAGCTTGAGGGTGACGTCGTGGTCCGACCAGTTGCGCGACCGCATGGTTCCTCGTTTGGTGCCGACATAGCTGCTCTTGCCTGGCGATTGGTGGGGCGGGTGAGCCAGTCGTTTTTCTTATTGGACTTAAAACATGTGACGTGAGCGTACCGGGCAAAATGTGCATGTAGAGCGCAATGCCAAAGTAGTCGGGTGGCTCGGCAGTGATGGTCTTCAGGCTGCCGGTGTGAAGCAACACTGTGCGAAGAAGAACAAGGCCGATCAATCAGCATTATTTATGGCTGCGCTTGATTGAAGTGTGAGGAAGATCGCGGCGAAACTTACCGCAGATCAGGTCAGAGTCGGCAGTGTAGCCATTGTTGCCCCAGATCTGTCGCTCGGTCACCTGCACCAGGATTGAGTTTGCAATGAACACGGAGAGAGCGTAGCGAAAGCGGGTGGTACCTGATCGTTTGTTGTGGTGATGTGTTTGGCTTCGATGTGCACCACCAGGCGCTTCCCCACGTGCTTCTTGAGGCCTCGAAACTCTTCGCCGGGCTTGTATAGCACAGGACCGACTGTTGATGGTTTGCGGGGTGCATTACAGACGAGCGGGCAGTCAGTGAGCACCTCTCTCGAGATATCTGCAGCCACAGCTGAAGGACACGGGCGCTGTAAAAGTACCTATTTCGCCACTATCCTTGCCCGGGGCATCGGTGCTGTTGTCAACAAGAAGTGAGCATAAGCCATATATATATATATATATAAGGTAAAAAATGGGATATGTGAAGAAGGAAAGTGGGCCACCTTTTGCATCCGAGGATGTAATGGTCGATCTCGTCCTGGCCTGTGATAAAATCCCCTCCTGATCCACATTGTGGTTCCACAAACCAAAATGTCAGACTTGCCCACACATCAGCACACCTTTCCTCTAGAAGCATTCTAGCGGCGGGCTTACCGTTGGTCTTTTCCTTTTCCTGGGCCATGCCTCTTGTCCGCCGGCGAGTGGCATACTGCGACGGGGGACTCGTGCTCTTTTCATCGGCCTTCTTCTGCTGGCCGGACGGCGGGAGTGAGTGACCACTCGCACCACAAGTGTGCGCCTGAAAGGAGCTCACGTGTGCTGTACCGTGGATGAGGTTGCTGCCGCGGCTCCTCGGGGGCTCGCGTTCTTGGGCGACGATGGCGAGGAAGTAGTGGTGACGGGCGGTTCTCCGGAGCTCACCTCGTATCCGTTCTGAATGGGCGACACGGCCGGGCCATTGCTCTGCTGAGTCTCCAGCTCCATCGCGGAAGAGCCTGCGACGTCGTTCTCGGCTCCTCCTTCTTCTACTGCTTCTTCTTCTTCCTCGCTCTTTTCTTCCTCCTTGGCGGCTGCATCCGCCGAATCGGATTCGTTGTCTTCATGTGCAGCATCCTCGACGCCTTTGCCTTCTTCCTCTTCGTCGGCCACTCCTCCCTCCTCTCCCTTGGCGGCCTCGTTGTTTGCCTTCGGGGCGGCTGCACCACCAAGTGACAGTGAGCACCAATTAATAATACAAATAAATATAAAAGTGGCAATATATAATAAAAGAATAAAATAATTACACACAAATATGAAATAAAAACAAGTGGTAAAGAGAGATTTGAGGAGCGATTCTTGCTCATTCCCAACCACATCTCTCGGGGGAGAGGTATCGATCCAACACGAAGGGGCAACGTACCGGTGGCCCTGTGGGGTGGCTGGTCCGGCTCGGCCTCGCCTTTGTCCTGTTCTTCTTCTTCTTCTTCCATAGCGTGCGTGGTGTGCTGCTCTTCTTCCACCGCCGCCTCCTGTACTGCTGCCGGCTGTTCCTCTTCGGTCCTGTCGTCGGTACGCCCACGAACGTGAAGCAAGAGAAGAGGGTGAGAAGAGGTGGAGACCGAGGCGTTCGCTGAGGGCGTGCCGGGTGTGCTGGAAGGAGATGAAGATGTGTAGTGGGTGATAAAGGTCTTCAATTTGAGGAATTCGGACAGAAGCCGAAGAAGGCTGTTGATCGTGTGGTGGTCGATTGATTGCCACGGTCGCCGTGGCGTGACCTCAAACGGACGCGTAGGAACAGCGAACGTGAGGTGGGTGGAGGAAACGCACCTGTGCTGCACCCGTTGCCGGCGTCGCGACGAGGTAGAGGTAGGGGACAAGGATCGCGACCCTCGTTGGGCGGTCTTCCGTCTGGCGGCGGTAGCACCGCCGCCTCGCCTTCGCCTCAACGTCGTAGCCGTGCCACCCGACAAAGCATCGTCGGCAGGGCTCGAGGTCTCGCCCTCCTCGCTTCCTTCGTCCCCCTTGCCGCCCTCCTCGCCATCTTCTTCTTCTTCTCGAGCGCCACGTTTGCTGGAGGAGGGGCCCGCCTCTTCCTCCTCTTCGTCGGACCGGGTCCTCTTTCGCGTCTTTCTCAGTAGCACGACCGCCTCCTCCCCTTCGTCCCTACCCACAACGTGCTGCGGCGTCGCTGCTACCGCTTGCATTCGATTCCCCGAATCTGCTGATCGAGAGCAGGAGATTCGATCTGTTAGCAGCAGCGAACAAGCATCCTCACCAACCAACAAGACAAAGTGGTGGCACCACTTAGAAGAAAGTATGTAGTGCGTACCTCGACCTTCTTGTTCTGCTGCTTGGTGCCTTCGGCCTGGTGAAGATCTGCGCCGGCCGTCGTCAAGTATGAAAGGAACAAAAAACGCAGGAAAATGGCGACCCTTTGAGATATTTGAAATATGTACGGCGAATTTTACAGCTCAGGTCTGAAATTCTCACTTTCTTACGACCACCCGAAGTGCCGTGATCAGTCTGGGAGTTGCATGCTGGGTTTCACGGGTGGGTCAGCGTGTTTGGAGCATCATCCATCCATCTATAGTTAGATAGGTTCCTCTCATTGGCGTTTGTATGCTGCTCTGATTTCGCTTTCATCTTCCTGGCACAGAAGCACAACTGCCCGACTGGTTCGTCATCGCCGTTCCACCACGACGCCCTTCAGTGCGCCGCTGGCGCGAGCCTTTTCGATCTGTTGCCTGCGCACTCGCGAGACCACCACATGGATCTCGGCGTCGGCCTTTTCGTGGCCTCCAAGCTCTTTCCTTGCGTTCGGCGCACTCTTTACATTCACATTCGCATCCACATCGCCATCACCGCTGGTTTCGTCGTTATGGTACCTGCAGGTACGCAGACACACCGGTGAGTGGGCGTCGCAACGGCAGAGACGCGAGCGCGCGGTGTGGGTGCGTGAAAATGGAGAGCGAAGGCTGCACGGTACTTTCTGACGATGTTGCCGATCTCTTTGGCGATCTCCTGCTGTGGTGGGAGCTTCTGCTTCTTTGCACCCTGCACTCAGACGAGTGAAGAGAACCGTTGAGCGGCAGCGCCAAGCGCAACGATCGGGGGGGGGGGCAAAAGAGGAGGTGGTGCCTTGATGACCGTTTCATAGTCTTCGACTGGTGTACCACCCTCGATGTCTGTGCCCTTCACCTCCTGTCCACCTTCAATGACGGTGCCCTGCACCATCCAAACCAGTCAACACGGTGTACCAAGGGTCTAAGAGGGAAGAGGCCATGATACGCCGAAAGTACCTGAGGCTGCAGTGGCTGCCCGTCACCTGCCAGGGAGCTTGCCAAGTTAACATTCCGTTTAATCCACTGTTTTTACGTCAATATCAATACCTTTGCGGGAGGCAAACTGCCGCAAACCAATGTATCGGCTCGACCAACCACCGACCCCACAGCCCAACAAATGCGAGCCCATTCGCAGCTCACTTGCCGCCCGCCTCATCTTGATTATTTTTTGAGATCAAATTCCTATTTTCAATTTCCCAAACATTTCTTTTTGAGCTCCCAACTTTTCAAATGCAGAATCGGCATTCTTGATTCTGGGATAAATCCGGAATAAAAGAGGCGATCGGCCGGTGCGGTCTGGTTTATGAGGTATGACGCGGCACTATTGGCCGTCCACGCACCAATCACACTGGCGCCAACAAACGCCCAAACAAGCCGGACCAACTCACAATATCAACCACTCCACACAACCAAGAAGATGAAGGCCGTCCTTTTCCTCTTCGCGCTCTTCCTCGCCGTCCCCCTGCTCGTCCAGGCTGACACTTGCGGCGTAAGTAGTCTCCTTACACCCACTCCGGCCTTCCACGGCGCTCTTTGCCATCTTCATCTTCTGTCCTAACTCTCTTTTCCGCTCTTCTGCGCTTCGGTTGGCAACTGCGTAGGGCAACTGCCCGTCCAACGATTGCTCGTCGTGCCCCTGCGGTTACTCGTCCAGCTACGTTGATATCGGCTCTGCTTGCTCGCAGTTCAGCGGCTGGGACCAGGGCTGCTGCCAGTGCATTGCTAACCACGAGAGCGGCGGTACAGTCTTCTTCATCTTCGTTCTTGAATTGCTTTCCATTCTTTCTCATTCTCTAATCTTTCATCTCCAACCCTGCAGGTAACCTCAACGCTGCCAACCAGAACTACGACGGCAGCTACGACGTTGGTCTCTGGCAGATCAACGACCAGAACTGGGGCCAGTGGTACGTTGGCCGCCCCGACAAGATGAAATTTCTGAATCAATCGCTTCTCACAATCTCGTTTCTCCGTTCGACAACAGCTCTGGCGGTAACGCTCCTTGCGACTTCAACAGCAACCTCAACTGCGCCATCAAGGTCTGGAGCTGGGGTGGCAACTCCTTCCGTCTCTGGTCCACTTGCTCCGCTTGCGGCTGCTGCTAAACTGTTGTTTTATCCCAACAACGAGAGCCTTTGTCCTCTTCGCCATCGTCATTTGATTGCCTTCTCATTTTCTCAATTCTTTTCCTAGAACGCACCCATCGCCGAGATCATGCCAACTCATCGCCACGTTAATTGATTGATCTACTTGCCTCCTGTACCCTTTGCACTATATTGCTTGGCCCAAGGCGGATGGAAATGGACGTTGATGTAAAATTTACGGTTACCTACAACAAGCAGCCGGTGGAGGTGAGCTTCGACTCGCTCGACGCTGCCACCGTCGGCGATCTCAAGCGACGATTGGCAGAGCTTACGGGCGTCCCAATCGAAAATCAGAAGCTCATGCTCAAAGGTACCAACTGCGTTAAAGATTCTTCACGTAGCAATCGATGGGCGGGCTCATGATGCGAGCACTGTGGCACCAGGCATGCTCAAGGACGACACGAAGACCTTGGCACAGGTTGGCGTCAAGGAGGGCGCCAAGGTGATGATGGTCGGCGTCAGCCGTGATGAGCGCCAGAAGGTGGAGGCCCTGGCCGCCCCCAAGCCGCTCTACGAACTGCGCAACCCCCAAGGTTGGTGCCACGTCGTGCGTGTGCGGTGTGTGCGGTGGTGGGTGTGCGGCAGCGTGCGTTGTGTCTGTTCTCACGTGTGCCGTGACCGCTAGACCGGGAGCACAAGGAGCTAGAGGTGGTACCCAAGAAGAAGCGCTTTCACTACATCACCACTCTTCCTCTACCACGGGCCGAGGTAAGACCCTTTGCCGCCACGCCGTGTGTCGTGTCGTTGGTGGTCGTGGCGTGTGCGCTGCCAGTTCTAACTCTGGTCAGCACAGGTGGCACATGAGCTCCTGGAGCGGATTGCAGCTGATGTGGGCATTTCGGGTGTGATGGAACTCTACGGCTGGAACGTGCTCTACTTGAAAGAGCTCTCGCTCAACCAGGAAGACAAGCTCGGGTGGAACGTGAACCAGGGCCTTGAGATCAGCCTGCGCCTGCGCGTGGACAAGGACCACCAGCTCGAGTTCCGCAGCTATGAGGAAATCAAGGACGTCATGGTGCACGAGCTCACGCACATGCACATTGGCCCTCACGACGCCAGGTTTGCCTTTCACCTTCGGTCGACACCACACAACACACAACACGCACACGACACACGACACACACCACAGTTTCTCATCGAGCCACTACGCCACGACAGTTTCTACGCCTTCAATCGACTGCTGCACCAGCAGATCGCGGACATCGAGCGGAAGGAGGCGGCCAAGGGCCAAAAGTGGTACGGCGTCATGCAGGAGGCCGAAAAGAAGAGCGGCTACAAGCTTGGCGGCGTATCCGCGGGCGAGCACCTCGCCCACAGGCCGCAGGACCTCGCTCTGCAGGCAGCGCTAGGGCGGATCAGCGCGAGGGAGCAGGCAATCACCGACGGCTGCGGCGGCAGCATTCGCGCCGACGACGCCGAGAAGGCCGAACGAGCGGCCGAGGCCAAGAGCGAGCAGCAGCAGCAACCACATCAGCACACCTCTCAGACAACGGCCACCGCCGTCTCCACCGGCAGCCGTGACACTCACGCTCCGTCACATCGACGACAACGCGACGCCACAAAGCAACAGCAACAACAACAGAAACAACAGCAACGAAAAAGAGAAACAGAAAGGCAGCGAAGTGAAGAAGCGAGGCAGCACGCCGCGACTGCAGAGCCGGCTGCGCCTGCGCCATCGAATGTGGCAGAACAAGGGCGGGCACTCGGGCCTGCTGCGGTGCTGACTCCCGAGACCGCGCCGCAGTGGGCCTGTCCGGCATGCACCTACCTCAACCGCTTCAACCGCCCCTCGTGTGAGATGTGCATGACCGACAACCCCGCCTACACCGCCTCTCCCTGATCCCACTTGGTGGAGTCACACAATATTAATAATACAAAAAAAAAAAAAAAACCTGCTGCGATTTTGCTCGATTTTGTAGAAGTAGAGCTGCAACATCATGGCGACGATCATCGACGGCAATGCCACTGCGGCCACAATCCGTGAGGAGCTGAAGAAGGAGGTTGCTGAGCTCAAGGAGAGGACGGGCAAGGTGCCCGGCCTTGGCGTGGTCCTGGTCGGTGCGAGGAAGGATTCCGAAACCTACGTCCGCATGAAGGGTGCAGCCTCCTCCTCACAGATCACACTCACTACTACACATTACATGCTCGCATCTCAAGACACATCAATGTTAATCATGCTGTTATGTTAATCATCTGCGAAATGTGCAGGCAAGGCCGCCGAGGAGGTGGGCATTAACTTCATCCTGAAGAAGTTCCCTGCCGAGATCACACAGGAGGATCTCATCAAGGAAGTGCGTGCGCTCAACGATGATGAGAGCGTGCACGGGTTCGTGAATCTACCAAGCTGGGCTCTTCCTTCCACGGGCTTTTGACGCTGAACCTCTCTTCTTCTGCTCTGGCCACAGGCTGATCGTCCAGCTGCCGCTGCCCTCGCACATCAACGAGAAGGCCGTGCTCGAGCAGGTTGGTCTGGCCAAGGACGCCGACGGCTTCGACCCCCTCAACATCGGTCAGTGGCCCTCTTCTTCAGTTTCGCGCACAGCACTGCTTGGTACAGCACTCGCTCAAACACTTTCGTTTACAGGCATGCTGGCGATGAAGGGGCACACTCCCCTGTCCGTGCCCTGCACGCCTCGCGCTTGCATGGAGCTCCTCGCCCGTTACAACATCGACATCGATGGTACTTTGCCCCTGCCCCTCTCTTCCCGCGTCGAGCCGCCGGCTCTTGCTTACGCGTTAATATCAACTCATGTTCTACGCGCTACACTTTGGCTGCACAAAGGCAAGAGGGCCGTGGTGCTTGGCAGGAGCAACATCGTTGGCACGCCCGTGGCGCTCATGCTGCTCCACAAGTACTTGACTTAGCTTTCGTTGAGAAGAAGCTCTCGTAGCATTTCTCGCTGACCGAGTCTATGGTTTCTGTGGCCACGCCCAACAGGAACGCCACCGTCACCATTTGCCACTCGCGCACCAAGGACCCGGCGGCCATCTGCAGGGAGGCCGACATCAGTGCGCGCTCCCTTCCTGGTCCTTGCGATCTCCCTGGTCTGTTGCCGTGAGCTCAGCACTCTTTGTTCCCTCTTTGTCCTCAGTCGTTGCGGCCATCGGTCAGCCCGAGTACGTCAAGGGCGACTGGGTCAAGCCCGGCGCTGCTGTCATCGACGTGGGCATCAACTCCGTGCCCGACGCCTCGAGGAAGGCTGGTACGGCTCGCCTTCCCTCCCTGCACCACACACAACATTGGTACCTGACCTCTTCATGGTTGGTCACTGACTTCTTGTCGGGTGCAGGCTACCGGCTGGTGGGCGACGTGGCCTTCAACGAGGCCAAGGAGGTGGCGGGCGCCATCACCCCGGTGCCCGGCGGCGTTGGTCCCATGACCGTGTGCATGCTCCTCAAGCAGACTCTGGAGAGCGCCAAGAGGGTTTACTCCGCCGCCCAGTAAAGCGGTGTTCGTGCTGCATCATGTTCAACAACAGAATGACGTGAACTATTTACATGTCTTTACACTATTTACATATGGTTGCTCAGGTTGCCACAGCCGGAGTCGGCTCGTGGCCCACTTTCATCGATCGCCCTAACGAGTTTTGCCTCGCTCCACACGGCCTTGCTCTCGACGTGGCCCGTGGGGAGGTCAATCGTCGGCCATCTAGAGGGCGCCTGGTCGGTCGGGGCGCAAGGGGAAGCGGAGTGAATGCACCCGTTAACGAGTGAGACCTCTGGCGAAGCAAAGGGCGACTCCACGTCGGATGAGGATAGGGGAGCGTGGCTTCGTCTGGCGTCACGAGGCAGGTGGTCAGAGAGGAGCTTGGCTTGACCACCCTCTTGCCGTGCTTCAAGCGTAAGTGCGTGTGGCTTACCTTCGGCGACAGAGCTTTCACGTCAGCCAGAGCTTTCACGTCGCGGGCTCCCTGGTTCGGAGTTGCTGCACGTGACCCAAGATAGCTTTAAGTTAAGACATTCTGCGAATAAAAGCCTGGCCAACCAACGTGGTTGGTTGCCGCTAGGCAAGAACAGTGATCATGGAGCGAGCGAGGAGGAAGCTGCTGTCACGAAACGTAGGGGGACGCGCTGATGTGGGTGTGATGCCGGCGTCCAGGCTGCAGGAGGAGCTCACTCGGCGGGAGGTGCGTCGTGCGAGTGAGGCCGTGGCAGCCGCCAAGAAGAACGCCCGGCTGCGCCTCAGGCGCGAGCAGAAGACAGAAGAGCTGCGGCAGGCACGCCAACTCGCGTACGACCGAGGCCTCTACCTGCCGCCCGTGCCCAAGCCACCACCCAAGCCTCCGGTACTGTCTCATTTTTGTTTAATTATTTACAATCATTTTATATTTCAAGTTATTTGCCTATTGAATATTTTTAATTTTTTTTTTGTGTGCAGGGGCCGACGGAGCAGGAGCTGGGCGAGGAGTGGCGAGCGGCTCGGGAGGAAGTCTCGGGGCTGCTGCCCGCCGACTGGGGCTCGGCCCACGCCGACCGAGTGCAGTGGTGCCTTGACTGGCTCGCTCACAACGAGTAAGTAGTACTACCTTTGTCTCCCTCTCCATCGCCCTCCGACCTCTGACCTCTCTTCGCTCTTTCCCTCTCACCGTTCCGTGCCGCCCGCCCGCCAGCAAGCGACGACGCATGAGCGCGCTCCACAGCCTGCGCGCGTTCCTGTCGCCCGCGGTCGATGGCGAGTTCGGCGTCGAGCGCTGCCGCGACCGGGTGGACCGGCTTGTGGCGGCCCACGCCAACGACATCGCCGGTCACCTGCGCCGCGGCATAGCCGCCGCCACCACCACCAGTAGGTGCGTGGAGGAGCGGCTGATGGCGTTGATGGTGGCCGGCCTGGTGCTTCTGTGGTCCAAAGAGAGCTGCGCGATCGTGCGCGAGAAGCTGCTGGATGTCCTCGCCCGACACACGCTGGTCGGTCGCACCGACGACGGCGACGACGGCGACGGTGGCGGTCAGCCCGATTCGGAGCGCGTGCGAGGGCGCCACGACGTGGTCGACTCTGATGACCTTCGCGCGGCCGTATGCTCTTCGCTCCTCTATTGCTACGTCTCTACCACTCAAAAGCTCATATGCTCACCGCACGACACGACACGCGACGACAAGGGCAGGCCCTGGAGGTGCTGGGCGTGATGCATTTCATGCACCATTACGGCACTGACCCGGCTGACGGCGCTGGTGGTGCCGATGAAGACCCCGGGGGACTGGTCGAGTTGGTAGAGGGCACCTTCACGCGGCTGTGCGCGGACGACCGCGCCCCCACCATCGTGCGCGCCACGGCCCTGTCCGTCATCGGTCTGCTCGGCACCCTACTCTCTGCGTCCTACCTTGCGTCCTGGCTCGACACGTACGCCCCTTGCGTGCGGCGTGTGCGGCGTGTGCGGCGTGGGCGGCGTGTGCGATAACCAGTGGCGTCGCACACAGGAACGTGGAGCTCGTGCTAGGGTACTTGCGCCACAACGACATCTCGATGCGCTTGGCCGGCGCCGACGCCTTGCTGGTCTTCCTCGCCTCCATTCACGACCACCTTGCTGACGTGATTGACGAAGACGGTGACTGGGCCGGCGATGAAGGCGATGAGGCCGACGCGCTGTGGGCGGTGCCCGGGCAGCACGAGCTGTTCCAACTGCGAAGCCGGCTGGAGGAGATGGTCAAAACGCGGGACCGACGGGCCAGCCAGTCCGACAACAAGGCCCTGCGGGCCCTGGTCGAACGCCTTCTGCGGCTCGTACACGCACTCGGCCGAGAAAAAGACCGGCTGGTGCCCCACTTCCCCTCCCGCGCCTTTCAACCGCCGCGCCGCTCGAGTCGGGGCTGACCCTCCCTGGACCACAGAAGGCGCGCCACGCCAACAAAGGCGACGATGACGATGACGATGAAGAGCAAGATGATCACGTAGTCGAACGGGGGCGTCCCCGCTTGCAGGTGGTGCTGCGACCGATGGGAAGCAACAGTTGTGCCGCAGCCGTCCAGCCCGAGCTCGCAGTCTATTCCGAGCGGTGCCTACCTACCAGCATCCGCCCCATCTTCCATGTTCCCTGCTCACTTTGCCTTTTGCGGCCCTTACTCGCACCACCACCGACACACATGACACACACGACACACACGACACACACGACACACACGACACACACGACACACGACACAGACACCGAAAGCAGCTTGAGGCGGTCATGGCGCTCACTGGGCAGTCTTTACGGCTGTACCTCCACGGAAGCGCCCTGGCGGAGCTGTTCGAGTGCATGGTCGCCGAGAATGAGCTCGTTGCGCGCGTCAAGCCCACCACCTTCTCGTTCGACTACGACTACCACTGGCCCAGGGCACATTCACCCGACCCCCGTCCTCCCTTTGGCGCTCGTTCACCGCCTGCTGACGCCGTGTGCCGTGTGCGTGTCGTGCGATACAGGAATCAAAAGGGTGTAACGTAAGCAAGGGCAAGCACCCGTTGGTGGTGTTCGGCGATTGGGAGGCTCAGATGAAGGCAAGCCACCGGAGTATCAAAGACTTCGTGATGATGCCGCGCGTGCCCTATGG
>CACVKS010001132.1:0-11736 GCA_902749335.1 Acanthamoeba triangularis
ACCACTAACAGACCACTAACAGTTAAGGCCCTTCGCTCGACCGTTTCGTCATGACAGGACGCGGATGGGACGCGAGTGTTGGCGCAGGTGGACATGCTCACCAGGATGAAGACCAGGTACATTCCTGCTCTTTCCCCCTTGGTCATGTGCTTGCTGACGACCAACTCTCTACTTATTGTGTCACCACTGCAATCGTATATAATGTACAAATAGCGTTCTAGATCATTGAGCTGAAGGCTGGTTTGAGATCACACTGTAACCCCACTTTGGCTTGGAATGAGAAATATGTTATTTCTTTATTTTCTTGAATTAATACTCGCTTTTCCTTTGCGCAACAACCATCGCCCCAACATCAACATCACAACTCCCCACCTCCATCATCTTTCCAACCTACTCCTGTACAGACAGCACACTATCAGATTCTCTTATTTTTTATCATGTCCTGCCACAATAGTAGATCCTGCACGCCTGCCCCCTGCAGCTACACCACGACCTCATCACGATCGTGTTCATCCCGGCCCGTCTATACTACCACAAGCACCTACCCCGGCTACGCGGCGCGAGGGCAGCAAGCAGCCGCAATTCGAACAAATGGACCCGCCTTCCTCCGACAAAATGCGATCAGGGAGGGCTACCTGGTGAAGCAGGGCGGCATCATCAAGAACTGGAAACGACGATTCTGGATCCTCAGCGGGATGGCCCTCTACTACTTTGTCAGCCCGGCCGTACGTTCATCCCTCCTCTTCTTTCTTTGTTAAAGGGAGGGAGCTCTGCAGAAACTTCATCACCCAGCAATCTGCGTTTACGTTTTCTCATCTCCATCTCCATCATTACTCTCTTTTTTTTTGTTTTGTGGAAAAGTCGGAGGAGCCGCAGGGCGTGATCCAGCTCAAGGGCGCCAGCGTGGCACTCAACAACGGGACCTTCCCCAGCAGCGCCCAGCCCAAGTACGTGGCGTCTTCTTCTTCTCCCTCGTTTCTCTTTCTTTCGTAGTGGTCCTCACCTTAGCATGTGCGCTTGCGTGTGCGGTTGTGTGTGTGTCGTGTGTGCGGTTGCGTGCGCAGGTACGTGTTTGCCATCGACACGCCGTCGCGACGCTACTATGTGGAGGCCGACAACCAGCTCGAATTCGACTCGTGGGTCGACGCCATCCAGAGCGCCATCCGCGGCAAGGTCCGCACCTTCTTCTACTACTACTTCTTCTTTGAACGTTCCCCTTCGCGCTTTGTGACTTATTTGCCTTCGCGTGCGTGTGTCGTGCGGCGTGTGTCGTGTCGTGCTGTGGACAACAGGTGACGCAGTTTTACAGCCAGCCGATACCAGACCAGCAGCCCGCGTATGCGCCCAGCGCCCCGGCGGGCGGTGCCTGGCCGCCGCCGCAGCAACAGGCGTGGGGCACGGCGCAGGCCACCCAGAGCGGCTACACGCCCATCTACCCTTCACTCAGCGCCTCTGGCCAGCAGCAACTCCCACAGCAGCAGTACCAACAGCAGCCCCAGCAGTACTGGGCGCAGCCACCACCGCAGAGCGGCTACAACGGTGGCTACGCCCCCTACGGCGGCGTGGTGCAGATGTCCTCCGGCTACTCCTCCAATGCCTACCCCTACCCCGCCCAACACCAGTAGTTGAGTCGTTGGATTTGTTTTTATTATTATTATTATCATGTTTATATCAAATAAATAGGCATTTATTTGTTTTTCCCATTAGTATTATTATTTTATGTTTTTTTTAAAAAAAATAATTGCAGGCTACATGTTGCCTTTACGCTCGGCCGCGAGGTCCTTGAAGTACTGGAGGATGATCTGCTTGCACTCGGCGCGCAGCTTGCGGTTGAGGTCGGTCTTGGCGGCGGCCGGCAGCGCGCGGATGGCGTCGGCGTTGTCCTCCCGCAGCTGCTCCATCACGTCCTCCATGAACTTGCGCAGCAGCTCCACCACCTTCTCCTTCTCGTTGGCCTCCACCCGGCCTTTTGCACGCTCGTCAGTGGAACCGCACACGCACACGCACACGCACACGGACCATCGCACGCGCTGAGTGGAGGCAAAAACAGCCTGTCGGCGTACCCATCTTGGAGATGACGTTGTTGAGCCGGTTGCGGGTGATGAGGGCGTACATCTCGAACTCGATCATCTCCGCCTCCGAGGGGCCGTAGCTCGACCCGTCCGCCGGCTTGGCCTGCCATTTCTCCGCCTGGTGGTACCTGCATCCGTGCGCGTGCGGTGGTGCGTGTGTCGTGTCAGGAATCTGCCAGCTCTTACCTAGCCGGGGGTGGTGCGTACTGGTTCTCTTCCGAGAACTGTTTGGTCTTCTTCTTGACGATCGCTCGCGTCGATGAGCCTTTGCTGGTCGCCACGTAGAGCGTCTTCATTGGTTTCAACACAATCTGTGTGCCATGTGTGCGGGCACTCGCACTCGTTAGCCCGGGCGTGACACGACACACACGGCACACGGCACACGACACGGCACACACGCGAGGAGTGTGTGTGTACTCCTTCGGCTCGGTTGGGCGTGGGCAGCGGCGGAAGGCCCAACCGCGCGGGGATCGTGGACTCGAACTCGACCGGGTACTCGAGCATCTCCTCGTAGGTGCCCACGGCCAGCGGCTCCGCGCACAACAGCTCCACGCTCCGGAAGATCTCCAGCGCCTGCCGGGCCACACATTGAAATCATGAGAACCGCACACACCGCACACACCGCACACGCCCACCGCACGCACGCACCGCACACACACGCACTTTGTCGTAGTCGAGGAAGAAGAGGGGGTCGTCGGTGGCCTCGTTGAGGCGCCCGGCCAGCTCGAGGGCGATGTCGAAGGCGTAGAACTCGATCGTGGGCGAGTAGTACACGCCCGTCTGGACCGCCTCCACCCGCGCGTCGGCCGGCACCTCGGGGTGCGGGTAGCGCCCGCCGCACAGCTCGCCAAACAGCAGCACCCGCTCGAACGCCGCCGGTGCCGGCGCCTCGCTCGCCTTCTTACTCGCCGCCTTGTCTTCATTTTTGGAAATTAAAAAATAAATTTAGGAATAATTAAAATAATAAAATTTAGCCTTGTCTTGTACATTTTTTTGAAATTAGAAATAAATTAGAAATAGTTAAAATAATAAATAAAATAAATGTATCTATTAAAACAAAAAAGAGGGAAAATATACGGAGGCCGGAGACGTGGTCGGCGAGGAGGGTGGTCTGGTGCTGCTCGAGGTGGGCGAAGAGGCGGAGGACCTGCGGCCGCAGGCGGTCGAGGAGCACGGCGTGGCCGAAGAAGTCCTCCCCGTCGCACAGCACCTCGCGCCGCTTGCCGCACCGCACCTCGACCGGTCCTCCGCCCGCGCTTCGGCTCACGATGAAGCAGAAGTTGGCCCCGTGCACCTGATGCGGCGCACACGCACGCGTGTCAGTCACCACACACCACCGCACGCGCACCATACCACCGCACACGCACACGCACCACCGCACGACACGCACACAGCGTACTTTTTCGGTGGCGGCCCAGGCTTTGCCGAAGGACTTGCCGCCGCGTGGGAGGACCCAGTTTCGTGTGCTGCAGCTCACTCACATTAGGGGTTGGCCACTTCCCCCCCCCCCCGGTGGGGGCCCACCGCGTCAAAGCCGAGGGGCGCACCTGTCCTGAATTTTGTGGTAGCCCGCAAAGCCGCTGGCAGACGCCGCGACGCTGGCATCAATCGAGGTGGGTGCCTCCATCTCTCTCTCTCTCTCTTACCGCCGGGTTTGAGCTGTGGTGAGCAAGTGCGTTCTCGTATCTCTCAAACTTGTTCCCCTTTTTCTTTTATTTTCTCAACACTTGGTCACGGAAATGCAACGCTGACGTCGGCCGTCACCTTAAACATCCCTCCGGTATTTTCGTCGAAAGGTGGTCGACGTCACCATCTCCCCCCCCCAAGTCATTATCAATTTAGTCAGCTGAAGACAACAAAGTACAACAGGGCCAATGGAGAAGGATCGAGTGGTGGAGTGCGTGCGCGAGCTGGTGACGACGATCCTGCGCAAGGACACGAGCCAGCACGGGGCGGTGATGGGCCGCTACTGCCGGGAGGACATGCTGCTGCGCCACCCGCTGTTCGACCTGCGCGGGCGCGAGGCCCTGGTGCGCCTGTTCGAGGGCTGCTCGGCCTACAATCGCCGGATCTCGTGCACCA
This sequence comes from Acanthamoeba triangularis, assembly GCA_902749335.1. Taxonomy (NCBI): domain Eukaryota; phylum Discosea; order Longamoebia; family Acanthamoebidae; genus Acanthamoeba; species Acanthamoeba triangularis. Next base: position 4,155 of record CACVKS010001132.1, read on the forward strand.
TCCACGAGGTGGTCTACGACGAGGCCCAGGGCCTGGTGATGGTGGACCTCACCCAGCACCTGGTGTTCCCGCTCCTGCCCGTGGCCCAGGCCGACTTCCAGATGTGGGTCAAGTTCACCCTGCGCGACACCGACGATGGAAGGTACCCCGTCATCGGCATGCCACACATTCCATCCACACCATCTGATTGGTTCACCACACACGCACCTAGGAAGGTGATAGTGAGACAGGAAGACATCTACACGGCGCGAGGCATCTTCAGGATGTGGCTACCCGGCCGCTTGATCCACGAATACCTTATGTTGCCGCTGGGTACGTCGTAACATCTGTGGAGCTCTTCATCCTCATCACGACCAACATATTGTTGGCGCATACAACACCTTACCAGGCACGATTGCGGCCTCCATCATAACCGCATCGATCGGCGCGTGGAGTCGTGGTCGAGGCATCGAGCGGAAGTGAAAGCCATTGATGGTTCAAAAACAACCACATGAGCGTTTTCTTTTTCGATTGGCTTCAGTGTTTCTCTTTTATTCTACAATTAATTGTTCCACGTAAATTGTGAGGTCTGTACACGGGGTGGTGGACATCGTCCCCTTGATCGGCTATACAGGATCAAGGTCAGCTTGGTCTGGTAGTCGTCGGTCCGGGCTGCGACTAGTAGGCGAGGGACATGGAGGCGAAGAAGGCGAAGGTGGTGAGCGACGAGATGGAGACCACCGTGAGCATCTGCTTCCACGCCTTCTTCTCGTTGCTCAGCGCCATGCTCGTGTAGGCTGCAATAGCGCCAAATAGTCGGCGTTAGCGACCTCCAATCCGATCACGCTACCGAACTAGTGGGGTGTGGGCCGTACCAATCTGAGCCATCATCAGCTGCTCCTGCTCACGCAGCTGCTTCTCCTTCTCAATGCGCGCTGCCTCTTCTTCCTGCTTCCGCTGCTCCTGCCTCCGGCGAAGGAACTGCGAGCTCTCGCGGGCGACGTAGAGCGAGCGCCAGCACGGGGTGGCCTTTCGCCCCGATTGCTCCTTGGCCAGGGCCGCCTCGTAGACCTCTGGCGCCGCCGTTTGCCGGGTCCACTCCCGCCAGACCGTCCACGACCCTGCCACCGCATGGCACGACACCTCGCCAATCAGCCAAAGTGTATCGGTGCCTGTGACGTTTGTGCGGCGTGTGTGGTGTGTCGTGTCGTGCGTGTGTCGTGCGTGTGTCGTGCGTGTGTCGTGCGTGTGTCGTGCGTGTGTCGTGCGTGTGTCGTGCGGTAGTGCACCTGGACAGGAGACGAGTGCGTTCCAGTCGCGGCACACGAGGAGAAGCGAGCCAAGAGACTCGTGCGGCAGGTGGGCAAAGATGTTGAGCAGCAGCTCGGGCGGCAGAGACAGCGAGGCCTCCGTCGAACGGCAGCAGTGCATGAAGCTCTTGCGGTTGTTGTGGCTCGCCATAGTGGTTATGATCAGAATGTACACAGGTTCTAATTATGTGGTACATGACAAGTTGCGTGTCAAGCGTCGGTGTGAGTAGCATTGACGAGAGTAGGCACCGAGCGTCGACAAAAAGTGGCTAATTCAAAAATCGATAAAAGTGTAAATAAGGAGAATGTCTAAATAGAAACAAATGCAGTTGCCATGTAAAGGCCAAAGGAAGAGGAGGTCCCAAAGGCCAGAGAGCCCAGACGGGGGCGAACTAAATAATTATGTATGGAGAGGACGTGAGTGGTGTACCTCTTGCGCTGTTTAACTCTTCTTACGTTTTTCGTTTTGTGGTTCTAGCGGCTCTGCTTGCTCAGGCGAGTCCAAGTGGTGGCGTGCGATGTGAAGATGTGTGATCGGTGTCGTTTGTCTTGCGCGGCTCCAGTTTTTTTGAATAGATAAGGGATCGTTATGTGTAGAGCTTCGTCTATGACCTTCAGTCCGCCATCCTGCTTCAGCACAGCTTCTCCCTGTGCGCTTGCTTGGTGAGTCCAACGAAAAGACGTAGAAATGCAAATCAGGATTTATCCAACCACCGAGAATCCGACACCCGAAATTTCAACCTCCGTCATCTCGTGGAATGTGGGGAATGCAGAAAAGGAAACCTTCCCGAGGCTCCCACCAATCGGGGACCCAGTGTCCGGCCAATTGACGCGTTGAACCGGGAAGGTCGGGACCGTTGGGAGCGGAACAAGCTCCCCGGCCGCCGAACCGCAACCTTGAAAAGGGGGACACCACTCTGTGTTGAGCCCACTCTATCTTTCCTCGCAGCCAGCACAACCACAACTAAACCGCACCCCACCCCGACCCAAACAATGTCCGTCAACGTTCTTGTCGGTACGCACTCACGCAAGACAGCACCACGCGCGACACGCACACTCGACCTAACCGCACGCCGCCCCCTTGTGCAGTTTTCTACTCGACCTATGGTCACATCTACAAGCTCGCGCAGGCCGTGGCCGAGGGTGCCAGCTCCGTCGAGGGCGTCACCGTCCGCCTCGCCCGCTTCCCCGAGACCCTCTCCGACGAAATTCTCACCAAGATGCACGCCCTCGAGGCCAAGGTACCTTACAACCGTGTGTGTGCGGTTGTGTGCTGTTGTGTGCGGTGTGTGCGGTGTGTGCGGTTGTGTGCTGTGGTGGTGGTTGCACGTGTGCGGGCGATGTGTGTGTGGTGTTGTGTCTCGTGTGCGGGCGGCTCACACCGGAGTTGTTTCATTTCCGCTCAACAGAAGCAGTGGGCTGACGTGCCGGAGGTGACCCACGAGGACTTCAAGTGGGCCGACGCGATCGTGTTCGGCTCGCCGACCAGGTTCGGTAACGTGGCCGGCCAGGTCAAGTCCTACATCGACTCGCTGGGCGGCCTGTGGGCCTCGAACGCGCTCGTGGGCAAGCTCGCGTCGGCCTTCACCAGCAGCAACACCCAGCACGGCGGGCAGGAGACCACCATCGTGTGCGGCTTCCTCCCGCTCTTCCTCCACCTCGGCATGCTCGTCGTCGGTCTCCCCTACACCTTTGCCGGTACGACACGACACACACCGCACACACGCAAATGCGACACGACACGCGCGTGTGCTAAGACGACACGACACGACACGACACATGACACTTGCAGGTCAGTTCCCGGTTGATGAGGTGTCGGGTGGTTCGCCCTACGGCTCGTCGGTGGTGGCGGGCGTGTGGGGCGCCAGGCAGCCGAGCGAGAACGAGCTCAACGCCGGCCGCTTCCAGGGCAAGCACGTCGCCACCCAGGCCGTCAGGCTCGGCAAGGTGCCCGCCCCCGAGGCCGACAAGTCCAACTAAAGCGATCGTCCAGAGGACGGATAGCGTGCAAAAAGAAATTGTATTTCCCTGCTGGAGAAATGTGAAGGAAATGATAAAGCTTAGATATTGGAGCGTCGCCGATGGGCCGCGGTCGAGTACGGCAAGGGTGAGTGAAGGTCAGGGCGACGGCTCTGACTCGCTCATCTCCTGATTGCCCTGCTGCTGCTTCTCGCGGTGGTGTGACTGCTTCGGAACCTCGGGCAGCCAGATGTGGGGCTTGCCCACCGACGCGTAGTACATGCGCTCCAGGTAGCTCAGGAAGTCCAGCACGTCCGCGTACTTGTACTTCGCTTCGCCGGCTTCCTCTTCAGCCTCAGCGTCGGCCGCTGACTGGTCCGGTGTCGGATCGACCACTTCCGCGCTGCCCTCGATCTGCTCCGGCGCGGGCGTGGCCTTCGTCGGGTCCTGGGGCTGTTCTTCCCTGGCCTGCCACTCCTCGAGAACCTTGGTGGCGATCCTCTCCCAGTCTTCGTCGTAGTCGGGGTTCCTGGCGCGGTCCTTGTCAATCGACAAAGCGGCCTCGAGGGCGCCGTTGCCCGTGGGTTGCCAGACGTAGGACCGCAGGTTCTCCTGCGCGAAGCGCCGCAGCTCGGCCTGGCACTCGTCGACGAACTGCGAGTTGCTGCCGAGCAGCGGCTTGAGCGCCGAGATGAGCTTCTGGCCCATGACGCCCTTCTGTAGGTTGGGCAGCTCGGATGACCGCACCAGCGGCTGCACCGACTCCCAGTCGGAATAGAGGGGCAGCTCCTTGAACAGCTTCACGTGGTCCTTGGCTTCTACAAGCATGTGGACCTGTCACCGACCACACGACACGCACGACACACAACATGGCACGCGTCAGCGAGGCCAACACTGCGCGGTAGGCAGGGCGCGTACCAGGGCGAACTTGGCAGAGGTCTTCTGAGCTGCTTCCTGCCTGGAGTTCTTCCTGCAGACGCCGTCGAGGTAGTCGGCGTCGGCCAGGATAATCCAGGGCGTGGGTAGGTGGCGGAAGAGGCGTAGCGCGTGGGTGAAGTTCTTGGTGCCGTGGCACACCGAGAAGTGTACGGCGTTCAGGACGGCGCCCAGGCTCGAGGTCGGGTCGGCGATTCGCTGGAGGGCGGTGAAGAAGCCGTAGTCGAGCGGCCCCTCGATCAGGACGACGAACTCGGCGAAGAAGAGGTTGCGCCCGTGGACGGACTTGGCGTGTTCGTAGATGGCGCGTGACTGGTGGAGCGGCACCAGGTGGGTGCCCGCGGGGGACGGCGAGAAGTGGAGGAGCCGGTCGTGTTCGGGTGAGATGAGCGAGGGCGCGTGCGTGATCACGAACACGCTGCAGCCCCTTGCGGCCAGGGCGGCCAGCTGGGTGCGGAGCTTGGCGTGGAAGGACGGGTGGAGCTTGGAGCCCGGCTCGTCGATGAAGTAGTTGTCGGCGTCGGAGGTCAGCACGTAGAACAGCATGAGGGCGTGAAGGGTCCCGTCGGAGGCCAGCGCAAGCGGGCGCAGCGGACTAGGGGCCTCTCCGCGAGGGTCCAGCTTGCTGTGCAGCAGCTGCCCGCCCTCGACGCGAAAGCGAACGCCGAGTCTGCTTGCGAGCTCGTTGATCGGGGCTAGTCGTTCGGGGCTCCGCGTCAGGGTGTGGATGACTGACACCAGCGTGAGCGATGGGGAGAGCGCGAGCTCGTCGACCAGCACATTTCCACGCAGGTCGCTCAGGCGGCGGACGAGCTCCAGGCGTTCCTCGACTGTTTCCGGCTGTTGCTGGATCAGGTAGTCCGTGATGTGGAAGAGCCCGTCATCCGCCCGCAGTAGCACCGTTTTCGACCTCAGCGCTTCGATGCAATCAAGGCGTTTTCGGGCGTAGCGGTACCATCGGTCACCTGCATATATGCTGTCCTCGCGTTCTTCTACCTGAGGTTTGTTGTTGAACTAAGCTACGAGAAGGACAAGGCCGGGGTCTGCACCTGCACATCTACTTACCTCTGCACCGGAGTAACGCAGCGTTTCGCGCTCCTGTCCATCAACCAGCAGGGACAGCTGGGCCTCGGTACTATCGGGACTGAACTTGAGCAGCACCTTGCGTTCCTCGGTTCGCTCAATGTAGGCCAGCGCGATGGTAATCTCGAGCCGCGCTGAATCGCCTCCAGGGCCGAACAGGTACTCGCGCGGCAGAACGTAAGGTTGTCCCTCGCGAAGAGCGGCGTACCAAGCGAAGAAGACCTCCAGGACGCGCAAGACGTTGCTCTTGCCGGCATTGTTTGGTCCGATGCCGAAGTTGATCCACTTCGTCTCTGCTGAGAACTGGATGTGCAGCGGCGTCGTAGGGCCGAAGGAAAAGAGCCCCGAAGCTTTCAGAGACCTGTTGTGTGCATTGGGGGACAAGCCTTGAGTCTGGAAGAAGTTGTGATTTTACAGCTCCCTCTTCCCTCGGTACCTGATAGTTGCCCGCTGCATCACGCTGTCGACTAGGTCTTCCTGTTCGTCTTGGTCCTGCAAGAAGCTCAAATGAAAAATTGTTGTAGGTTCGGCCTGGGCTCACTCCAAGGGCCAAGGGGATTGATTGGCCGCGGGATCAAGGCCACCAACTGGTATTTTTAGGCCCTTAACTGGTTTCAGGGTACAGGTGTCAGGGAGCGGGGACAGGCAGCAAGGAGGAGAGGGAGGGCATGTGGGAGGTGAGGCAAACGGGGCAGGCGTCCTCGGCCACGCAGAACTCGTGAAAGGCGTGCCCGCACTCGAACACCACCAGCGACGACGACCGGCCCACGCTCTCCGCCAGCGGCAGCGTACAGCACTCGCACGAACCTGAACGTGTTGTTGCAATGTATGGATGTGTCAATCAAGAATACAAGGAATGCTCAACATTCCACGTGACGTACCGGAGACGAGCTGTTGGCGGAGGCCCCAGTGGCCGGTCATCTCCTCGAAGAAGCGCGGCGTCGGCGTGGTGTAGTCGAACCCAATGTTGTACTTCTTCTCGTTGGGTACCGACTGGGCAGCGCCGGACCCGGCGGCGTTGGTCGCAGCCCCAGCCGCCTTCTCGCGCGGGCCGAGGGCCGAGGGCGCGGCGGACCCGGCAGAGAGGCGGTGGAGGAATGGCAGGACGTCCAGCTGGGCGGCCACCTCGGCGTCCTTCACCGCCCGGAACTGCGGGGCAATCGTCGGCGGTCGCTTCGTGTGCTTGTCCAGCCACAGGTCCTCCAGCACTCGCTTCAACTGTTCAGCCACACCGTGAGCGATTGTGTGGTTGTGTGTGTGTGGTGCGTGGACGGACCATCCAATAGACGAGTTCCCTCTGTTGGATGTCGACGTTGACGGCGTGGACGAAGTGACGGTAGGCGACGGGCGGGAAGACGGTGGCCAGCTCGGCCACGTCGTCCGCGCCCGAGGCGGCGATCATTTCGAAGGCCGGGATCGGACCCAGCGCCTTGATCATGTGTGCCACCACGTCCTCGAGCAGTATACCTTTCTTCCCCTGGGCCTTGCCGTCGCTTTCGTTCTTTGCCCACGGCATCTTTGTCTTTTTTGTCGCTTCGTTTTCGCTTTCGCTTTCGCTCTCTTGTTGCGCGGGCGAGGGGAGGCGGCCCTCCCGGCGCCAGAGCGCCGCGGCAAAGGCCAGCAGGTGCCGCCAGAACCACGGCTCGCCGTGGCGCTGCGCCAGTCGCGACACACAGTCCCAGTCATCCGTGAACACTCCCACCTGCGCAAACACGTTGGCCGTTAGCCGCGTGTGTCGTGCGGTCGTGTGTCGTGCGGTGAAGACGCACCTCGAGGGCGGTGGGCACGTCGTCGACGCGCAGGGCCAACTCCTTGACCGCTTCGAAGTGGCCGTAGCGCTTGGCGAGGTACAGGAGCCGCCCCGGGCGGTGGGCGTACTTGCGCTGCGCGCCGTCACGCACGATGGGCCGCAACACGGCGCCGTCGCGCTTCCACCGCAGATCGCGCGGCCCAGGCCGCGGCCGACCTTCATCGTCGAAGAACAGCCCACGTCGCCACACCTGGTGGGCCTCGCCGTCGCCGCCGCTGACGTCATCGTTGCTGTCGACAGCAGCGCCGCGGTAGGCCAGCCCGAATTCCTGAGATGCCACCTCGACGCCCTGCTGAAGCGCGCACTCGAACAATTCGTGCACGATTCGTGGGTCGCGGCGGCACTCCTCGTGGCGCTCGACCAGCCGCTCGAGGTAGTCCGCGTAGACCGTCCACCGCTCGTCGTAGCCGATCGCGCACACGAACGGCCGCACCCCGAAGGCGCCGCTGACGTGGCGCTTGACATTTCGAATATGCGTCGACGCAGAGAATGGCGGGAGGAGCGA
>CACVKS010001133.1:0-11731 GCA_902749335.1 Acanthamoeba triangularis
GAGTACCACCGCACAAAGTCCTCGAGAACTGCGCCCGGATTGGCCGCCTTGAACGCTTGCATGTCTGCACGCCCAGGGCGATTCAGCCAAGCCAAGCCAGCCAACCAACAATCAAAGCCAATACAATAAAAAAATAAACAGAGAACCAATCGAGTCGAGTCGGGTTGGGAGTGGTGAGAGAGCACTTACCGGAGAGGAGGGTGGCCGATTGCATGCGCGCGCGGATTTGCTGGGCCTCGGCCGAGGACCCGAGGCTGGCCAGAATGTCCTCCTGCTCCCGGATCATGTCCTCGGTCATCCACCCGTGGTCCTGCGTGTGCGGGACGTAGACGGCCAGGCCCGAGTTGAGGAGCGCGAGACCCTCCGCCCGCTCGGCCACGCCGCGGCGCTTCACGCCCAGCTCCTTCTCCCTGGCCTTCTCTTGCTTCCGCTGGTGCCGCTTGTCTTCGTCGCTGGTCTGGCGCGTGTTGCCGCCGCCGCCGCCGCCACTTGCGCAGCCGCCGCCTCTGCTGCTGCCCATGCTGCCCTTGCGCTGTCCGTTGAGCAGGCTGTCGACGCTGTCGACGCTGCGGCCGAGGTTGCTGCGCAGCCGATTGCCGCTGTCGGCGCGGCTCAGCGCCCTCCGCGGCGTAGTGAAGCCCTGTCTGTTGCCGCCACCACCGACGCCGTCGCTGTCCTCGCCGCCAGGTGTCGTCGACTGCGACTTGGTGGGCTTACCCGGCTTCGGGGTTCGTCTGCCCTTGTCATCGTCGTCGTCCGAGAACTACGCGAACCGTGCCCAGCCCATGTAAGCCACGGACGCACGACACACAACACAACACGACACACGCGATTGACACAACACGACACGCGACGACACACGCAACACGCGAACGCACCAAAAGGTCGTTGTCCCAGCCTTCGGTGTCCCAGGCATCCCCTTCGGACGAAAGGGTGTCGTCCTCCACGTTTTGCAGGCCCAGCGCGAGCTTGCGCGAGCTGACGAGCGACGCGGTCACGTCGTACCCGGAGTAGCTGTAGGGCGACATCAGACCTCCGGGATCGCGCGACAGCGGACCTGGTCGAACAACCCGCGCGGGTCAGCCCCAGGGGGCTCTCCACAGGAAATCAAAATCGGATTAAGGGAGGCAGCGTGTTGGCCGTACTCTTGATGCCCTTGTCCTCGTCCAGGCTGGTGTAGTCCTCGCTGTCGGTTCGCTCGTGCAGCGGCGAGGAGTCCATGGAGTTCAGGTTGTTGAGGCCGCCGAACTTGTTCAAGGCGCCCTCGGTGTCCCCCTGCTCCCGGTTCTCCATCACCCTGGCTCGCCCTATGCAGTAGTTCAACTGTGTCACATTCCACACACGGACCGTAGTTGTGTTAGTGATCTGCTTACATGCGGAAGAATGCGAGGAATGTTGCAATACATGGCTGGAGGAGGTGATTTACCATCTGCAGCTTCTGGTAGAGGAGACACGAGTTGTAATCGATCTGGGTGGTCGCCACCGCGGGAATCTGCACGCGCTCTTCCCAGTGCCACCGCAGCTCCTTGACGAACTCGAGCCAGACCATCGCCATACCTGTGGGGGGGGATTGTTAATTTTCACCCCACACGACGCATTGGGTACACCGGTGAGCAAGGAAGAGAGGGACGAACCGTGGAGCGTGCGCATGTTGAGGAGCTGAGCGGAGAGGGAGGCCAGAAGGGTGCCTGGCGGCGAGGCCTTGAGGTGCAGGGTCGAGACGGCGCCTGCCACAAACTTGCGCTTGCCGTCGAACAGATCCTAGAGCGGACAACGTGACGTCCGTGAGCGTAGACCCAACCCCATTCAATTTTGAATAGGTGCGAAAACGATTCAGGATACCTGCATGATCGCATCGATTTCCTCGGGCGTCGGGAGGTGGCCGTAACGCAGTGACGCCGCGAGCGTGCGCCTGATGGAGCCCATGGCGTTGAACAAGTGCGGCACCTCGCCCTCGCCCACAATACCGCTCACTGATAAGAGTAATGAATGACGTGTAAATAAAGGCTTACGTGTGTGTATGGTGTGTGTGGGCTTACTTGGCGATTTGAGCTCAGCGAAGGAGGTGAAAGACTTAGAGTAGTCGTAGGCCTCCATCATCTCCTTGACCGCTTCGGTGAGGTAGCACAGGGACCTGCACATGCGCCACGCAGACCGTTTAGCTTAGAGGCCAGGAAAGAAAAGGGAGCGGCGCGCGTCGCTGTACTTGTCCCGGAAGATGGCACGAAGAGCCCACTTGGGCGTAACGCCCCAGGGGAAGGACTCGATTATACGCTCGACGCCGGTCTTTTTGGCCGACGTGGGAGTCAAATCAATCCACGCCTCAGCAAGCTGGACGGCTGTGTAGGTGGTACGAAGAGGATAAGGTCAAGGCTCACGCGCAAAATGAGAAGTATAGGGACGGTACTGTCGACGGGGTCTTCGCTAGTGCCCCACAGCAAATCCTTTTCCCAGTACCCGGTCTGCCGCATGATCAAGAAGTCCACAAGTCGAGACTTAGCAAAGTCACAGGCACGGGCCCAGGCGCTAGGAGAGGTCACGTACCTGTCGGTAGTCGTTCTCCTTGAGCAGGGTATCGAATATCTCTGGGTCCTTCCACTCGTCTCCGCTCCACTCGCCTTTCACGCGCGTATAGCGCGCACTTGACGTTGCAACACGCGTGCGACACGTCAATAACCACGACTCACATCTGATTCACGTCTTACTCCAAGTAGTAGCGAAACACCAAACCTGACTGAAAAGTCGATCAAGTTGCGTGGCCCCACCATCAGAGTCTTGATGCCCAGCTGTCTGTACATGAGGGCAAGCAGGCCTGTTGTAGCACATAATACAAAAAGATAAAACCAAGCGGATGAGCAAGCTCACTCCGCCATGCCTTCTCGAAGGAGACAAGTGAGAGCCGTACCTTCCAGTGAGTAGGCATACGATGGGATGGAATGCTTGAGGACAGAGTCGAATCGTACGCACACTCCGCCAGCGGCCAAATATCTGGAGACGAGGAAGAGAAGTAACCTTTAGCGCACGAAAAGAAGTAATGGCATGAGCGAGAAAGGGTACCCCATGTACTGGCCACGCCATCGCTCGCCAATAGGCACAAACACCGGCAGCGGACTGCAACAAGTGGTGCGGAGTCAGTGAGTCGCCCTGCTGAGGCCTCTGGAAGAAGGAATGGCGTACCACTTGGTGTCGTTGATCACGATGGAGAGGGTAGAGAGCAAGAGGGAGGCTTCGCTCTCGCCACAGCCCTTGTCCGAGAGAGGAGCCAATATCAAAAAGTCGCGCAAACCAAACCTACACGTGCCGTGCCAAAGCCAAAGCCACAGCCAAGCAAGCAGTTAGTTAGCGTGGTGTTTGTGCGGCTGGAGGCTGTGAGGGTACGAACGCACCATCGCTGCAAGTGATGAGCACGAGAGGGAAAGTCGGAGGAGGAGTTCATCATCGCCTTCATCTCATCGGGAAACCAAGTCGGCCACGCCTCTTCCTTCTCTTCTTCCCTCACTTTGGCGCGCGCACATATGAATGACATTAGTGTGATTCCAACTCCCTAAAACCGGGCGAGAGGTGAATGCTATACAGCTTCGGCGCCGGCCTTCGGCGCTTCGCCTCATCTTGTCGCTGTCGCGCTTCTCTTCCGGTGGCGTGAAGTGGTAGATCAGTTGGTAGGATTGCCCTTCGTAGTTGAACGCCTCTCGAAGCGCGTTGTTGGGCGTTGGGGTGGCCGACGTGGGCTTCGGTAGCTGTTGACAGACAAATTCAGGTCCAAAAGAGAGGAGAGAGAGAGAGACTAAGTTGAGCTATGCACGTAGCAATCGTGGAGCACCGTAACAGTTCAATCGCACCTTGTTGGCGTGGCTTTCACCATCCAGGTGCCACTGTCGGAACACCGATTCGATCTGAGCGATGAACCTGAGGGGAAAGAGTAGAGGCCCGATTGAGAGCGTGAGCGGCGCAGGGACAGCATTGCAGGGGCCGGGGCTGTGGGATGTGACGCAACGCACTTTTCCCAGGGCGAGGCCAGGGTGTAGTCGATGATCTCGAAGACGGCATCGTCGTGCCCCGACGTGGAGGTGCTGTCGACTGAGCTCAGTGACTCGAGCTTCTTCGGGGCTGCTACTTGCGCCTCCTGCTTCGCTCCCTCCACCCCACCCGCGCTGCCGGTGGAAGGTGTCCTTTCTCGTCCCTGAGTTAATACATGCCTTAGTGCCGTTGGAAGCTTCACTCATTCATTCATTAAATGGCAATGTAGATAAAAAAAAGAATCTGGGGCGACAAATTGGTAATCTCAAAGGGGGGTTAAGTGCAGCACATGCGTTGGCACCTTTCCTTTGGCGAGGCGAAGAGCAACCTCCCGCCCCCGCGCCTCAAAGTCAAAGTCCTCGTCTTCATCCATCTCGGGCTTCCCCACTTTTATTCTGCCGGAAATGATTCGCGTATTCAGTATTTCTTTTGTTAATCCTTTTTGTTCTTCGCAGGTGCTCCAGAGCGCAGTTGATGGCCGTCAACGAAGATGTGCCGTTCGAGCTGATCTTCAACCCTTTCAACCTCTGCGATGGCGAACTCATGGACACTGAGCGGCTTAAGGTTCCTTCCTCCTCTCGGAGGCTCATCAATACTTTGATCTAAAGTGGGGGCAGTTGCTGGAGGCGGGGCTCATGTTCAGTGCCCAGGTCAGTTTCGCAGAGCGAGGTGATCTGCGCAAGCGTACACCACCCCTGACTGCCGACAAGCTCCACCAGGTACTCTTCACGCGCAGAGCTTACAGAGAAAAGCTAAGCTGATGCCATCAGCGTTGGCTGCCAGTTCGCCGAGGCGGTGGTTGAAGTTGACTTGGGCGAGTGGCCCGACGCTGCTATGCCGTCGGGCCTGTGGAAGTGCCCTAACCTGAGGGAGCTGTCGTGTCAGGGCAGCCGATTGGTTCGTCACCACTCACAGTCAACTTTCAAGTGTAGACTCCCTCACGCGGCAGCGTGCAGATCACATCGGTAAGTCCAGCGATTGGCCGAATGCAGCACCTGACCACATTGCAAGCCGATGGTTGCAGCCGGCTGCGCTTCTTGCCCTTCGAGATCACACGCACCCTTCTACCCCAGTATCGCCATCGCCTTTCCTTCCCGGAAGGAAGGACGCAATCGCTCCCAGAACTTCCACTTTTTCCTTCAGGTACTCCCGCACACGCACCACCGCACCACCGCACTCGCGCACACGCACACGCACGCCACAACCACTAAACACACTCGTTACAGAACCACTTTCGCTTAAAGAGTTGGTCGCTCGTGTAATCGTTCGGCAACCACCGGATGATCAAAGGCCAAAGGCAATGCTGCCCACCGACTTGGAGTCGTTTCTGAACTCTGCCAAGCGCTGCTCTCAGTGTCAGGGGTATGCTTCTTGCGATCCTCTTGGCTACATGGCCATGTGGTCTTGTTTGCTGATACCGTACACGCGTGAGCGCAGGCCGTTCTTCGACCAGTACTTCGCCTGCTGGTCGTCCCTGGATCCCTACTTCTGGCGTGTCCCCCTGTTGTCGATCTCGTGCTCCCTCAAGTGCGCCAAACTCATCCCGTACCTCATGGTCGCTAACGGCCAGGCCCTGCCGCCCCCTTCCCCTCCACGCTACTACTCCGATGAAGACTCCGACTTCTACTAGGAACATTACTGGACGAACCCTGGGCGGCGTTGGTATGCACCACCGCGCCGGTCCACAGGCGCCTCAGGGTCATCGATGTCAAACAGTTGCAGCTGTTTGTGGTGATTGTGGCCAATATCGCGGAAGCTTGACCCGGCTGCCTCACCTCACGATCCCCCGTGGCTGCTGGCGGTTACAGTACCGCTGCTGGTTCGTTCTCTTTCCCCGCCTCCTAGGACCGTGAGCGCACCTCAAGTGTGGATGGTGGGTGTATTCTATGGAAAGCGAGGCGACTTGGGTGTCCTGGGACGGACTTGCGGGGTTGGCGCGAAGGAACGCACGCGAGTGGCCCGTGCATGACGCGGTGCTCTCTTGGCAACCAAACAAAATCAAACCGTTTGCCGCAGGGGTTGCTCGCTTCACAGAGTCCATTTGTTTCCGCAGCGCACAAGCAAAGCACCACAGACAGCAGCCTGCAACCATCTCTGTAGCACCTTCACCTTCACCTCGCCCCAGCCCGCGATTGCTCAGTGCGTTCCTTCACACAACCGCAACAGGTACGCCGCCACGCCCCAGCACCGGCTACTCCATATTTTACATTCAGTGAAAGGATTAGAAATTTGAGGAATGCAAGCGAAGTAGTATGCGGATTCTTAGCATATTTTACTCAAGTAGCGCAATGTTTGGCTTTGACTGTGGCGTGACGTCGCTTCGCCATTTGCACTCTGCACCCGCAGTCATGATTTGAGCCTTGTCGCGTTTTTTGATTGAATCGCTTCCATTTCGATCTACGCCCACTTGTATTCTGTCTGAACTGCCAACGTAAACCCTGTTCTCTTGGCCATTGAGACGCTTCATCTAACACAGCCGATTTGTGCAGATCTTGAACGTAAGATCTGTTTCTGCCTGCCTGCACAACCATGGCCAGCCCCACGACGCCGCGCTACTGCAAATACTTCTTCAGCGCCCGTGGATGCAATCAAGGAAACGATTGCAAGTATCTGCACCAACAGATGGACGAGGTTCGATCCGCCACCCCCCCCCCCGTAAATCCTTTTTGCGTCCGCCCAAACGTCAAAATTCGTCGTGCTCTTGGCCGCCACGAGCCCTCTGCTCACAACGTTGCGGCGCTGCTGCAACAACCCCCCAGGTGCGCATGGAACTGCCTTGCACAGCCCTCTCGGTCGATATCGAAACGACCGGCTGCTGGCCCGGCGTGCACAAGATCGTCGCCATCGGCGTCGCTCTCTTCCAGCTTCACCCTTCTCACCAGGTACGGCTCTCACCGCAGCGGTTGCAGCGAGTGGCATGACATCATGATGGCGCTCACTGGACTCACCACGGGCCTTCGCGTTTCTGGCGACCGTCAGGTTGTTGAGGTGGACCGCAGACTGTTCCAGTTCAAGGTCAACTACCCGCAGGACTTCGACGAGATCACCCTGCGCGACTTCTGGCACGTCCAGGGGCGGATGGAGCTGCTCGACGCCCTCCAGGACGGGGCCAAGTCGGAGGAGGAAGCCATCAAGGACTTCTACGATTACTACACAGAGGTAAGACCCCGCATCTGTCGAGAAAAAGCTTTGGTGCTACTCTAAGGCCCGTGTGGCTCACACGACCGGTTTGCTTGGTGTATGGCCCAGGTGTGCTACAAGTACCCCAAGTTCTTCCTCATCACAGACAACCCTGTCATGGACCTGGGGTTCCTCAATCTCTCTATTGCCACGAAGCTGCGCAAGCCGCCGCTCACGTATCGCCCCGTCCTTCGATCGCCTCGCGAAGAGCCGGTCGAGCTGCGCCTCGACAATTTCGCCTCGCCTTCCCTCACACGATCGTCGTCCGGTCTGTCGGAGACCGAGAGTGACGATGAGCTCAGCAGCGAAGGAGGTGAGGAGGAATCCGACGAAGACGGCTTTGGCGAGAGCGGCGAGGAGGACTGCGGTGCGGACTGTGACACGGCCGGTACCGCGAGCAGTGATCAACTCCTCGCTCAGGCAGCCGAGATGATTAAGCACGTCCAGCTGCCGAAGCCGGCGGACAGCGACAAAAAACTTGCGTCGTTCTACGACGACTACTCGGCGCCGCACTTCGCCATCGACCTGAACTCCTTCGCCTGCGGCCTCGTCGGACTGCACTTACCTCCATTTCGCCGCGCCGGTGGTACCGTCCAGCCCGCACCACGACCCCCTCCCCAATTTGGCATGAAGCGGTGCACACGGCTAACGCTCGCGCCTTCTCCTTCAATAGGTTCGCGCTGGGCTTCTCCCGCCGACTTCCTGTCCTTCCACAAACCGTTCCTCGTCTGCCCCTACAGAAAGACGCATGACCCTGTCGACGACGCATCGTTCAACTGCTGGCACTTCCTGCAGTGCGTCTCCATCCTGTGGATGAACGAGTACGCCGAGATCCACCAACCCCGCAAGGAGGACGCGGTAGCCGCCAAGTCCAACAACGCCAGCGGAACCACGGCGAGCCCCTACCAACCCAAGGCCAGCACCGCAACCTCGCCCAAGGGCTCGACCCAGAAGCCCTCCTACAGCGACGCCGAGTTCCCGACCATCGCAAGCGCCAATGCGACCAACGACAAGAGGAAGCAACAGCAACAGAACCGATCACCGCGGCGAGCACGCGCTGTTAGCACGCTGGCGACCACCAAGACCGCGTCGTCGCCGTCGCGCGGGTCGAAGCAGCAGCACCAACACCACTCGAGGCAGTCTTCCGCACCTTCACAGTCCCACCACCAGCCCCACCAGCAGCAAGCGAAAGCGAAGCCGCCCGCCGGCGTCGCCGCGGCCCCAGCGGCCAACGGGCGCAGGACTGCTCGGTCGTACTCGGATCCGCCGCTGGTGGAGCTGGTGGCCTGCAGCAACACCGCGTCGGCCATCGCCAAGGCCAGCTCGCTCAACACCGGTGGCCAGCCTCAACACCCGCCGACGCCCGCCCAGGCGTTGTTTTGATGAGGTGAGGGACGAGGAGATAATGTAAAGTTGTATAGAAGAGACCAGGCATGTACATAGTCTGTGGTACATAGTCAATCAATTATCAAATTATTATTCCAATAATTACAAATTCATGACTTGTTCGAGTTGGTGGAGACCGGACGGAGGGGGAGGACGGGGTGCCTCGGTTGGGGCTTGGCCTTGGGTGCTGGGGAAGAATGGCCGGCGAGAGGAGTGGGCAGGGGCAAGGCGAGACCACCTTCATCCTCGTCGTCCAACCGCTTGCAGACCTGGATTCGGAAGAGTGACTGAACGAGTCGATCCTCTTCGTCCTGCTCTGGCGGCTTGACCTTCTTGCTCCGCACTTCGATCGCAGTGTCGAGCAGGTCGGTCCCGGCCGCGTAGCGCCTGTTGAGGCTCCTGATCTCGGCCAGCGCATCGTCGAGCTCCAAGTTCCGCTTGGACTCGTTGGTGCGGTTCTCCAGCTGCTTCATGACGTCGCCTTCCTCTTCTCGTTGACGCATCTCGTTGGCGGCCGCCACTTGCTCGGCCTGGTGGCGCCACGGCTCAAAGTTGCGCGAAACATTGAGCTCGGCCGCGTAGTCGCAGCGCTCGGGGTCGGTCTTGATCGTGAACTCGCCCTTGCACCGGGAGCACTTCATGTAGAACCGGAAGACCTTGATCTTGCCCAGGTAGACCTCGCCCTTCACCGTCTCCTTCTGTGCGTTGAACTTGGTGCCGCGGTAGAGGAACTCGCCGCACGTACGGCACTGCAGGCTCATCGGCAGCATCATCCGCACCGTCTGCTGGTCCAGCTTGCGCTTACTTCCCCGACGTAGGAGTGCCGGATCGAAGTCGGGAGGGTAGCGCTTGTTGATGCCCTTTCGCTCGCCCATAGCTCTCCCCTGGTTGTGTGGTTGTGTTGCGGTGTCGCCACTTGACTCTGAACCTTCCGCTCTTGCGTGGCCGTGGTCGAAAAAATCAAGAATTTGCCACCTCTTTCGCATAACTTTGTTTTGTTTTCCCACTGGCAAGTGATCGGTGGAACGAGAACCTAAAATGGGTCCTTTGGTGCAAAATAGGTGCACGCCAACCTGAAGACTGACGCTACATCTTTGCTCCGACAACCCAGCAGCCGCACATCACCTCATCAGCATGGGCGGCCTGCGATAAGTGAGTGGGGGTTTCTTTTGGTGACTTTACCGGGAAGATTCCCTGCAAGATGTATCATCATTCCCTGCACATTGTACAGCCGCCAAGACCAAGAGGGTTTTGTTATGTGTGTCTAGACGGCGGTGAACTCGAAGAGGAAGGTGCGGATCTCAGACGGGTACAGGGTCACCACCGTGGCCTCACTCGCCACCTGCTGCTCGGGACCCTCGACCTGCGTGCAGAAAAGTTGTCAACGCGTGTGCGGCGAGTGTGTGCGGGCGCGGGAAGCATGAGGTACCGTGGTCAGGCTTCCGCGGGTGAGCCACTTGAGCTTTTGGACGTCGGCCTTGGCGCGGTTGGCGGTGAGGTTCATTTCGGTCACGTTGGTCAGCTTCCAGCCCGCGAGGGTGAGCAGCGCGTCGAGTCTAACCTCGACCGGCGTCGCATACTTGACGCTCTCGCCCTCCTCGAAGATGTGCTGCAGGCGCACCAGCACGCGCGAGGTCTTCGCATCGTCGATGCCGCGCGCAGCAGCGGCGAAGGCCGACGGGTGGGCCGAGAACTGGGTGAAGTTCAAGTAGTCCTGCGTGTAGAGGGCCAGCAGGTGGACGTTGAACGGCAGCTCGGCGCCGAGACCGCTCACTCGGCCGGGCAACTGACGGTCGACGGGCACCGTCGTCGCGGTCGTCGTCGCGTAGGTCGTCGTCTGTATGAACCGGAACGCAATCAGCGTCACACGCACACGCACCACCCCACACGCATCACCGCACACGCCGGCCGCTCACGCACACAGGCACCTGGATAGGGAATTGCTGACGGAGGGCCAGCTTGCGGTGGAGAAGCGCAGAGTTGTCGATGCCGTCGAAGAGAGCCCACAGCGCCTGCTGCGTCCGGTTCTTTTCGTCCAGCGTCTCGCCCACGCCACGGCCGTCGTCCGAGACGCAGCGGCGGTCGAGCATGACCTCGAGCTCGCCGGCGTTCAAACTCGCCGCACCGTGCGACCGATCCGAGACCAACGTAAACTGCAAATTCCTGTGTGCGTCGTGTCGTGGTTCGTGTGCGTGTGCGGTGGTGCGTTGGTGAATGTAGTCCAGGCAGCACACGTTGCAATTCCACCAAGGCGTACTTGGTGGTGTCCTGAATGAAGGCGCGGGCGACCATTGGGTAGTAGTTGGCCGGGACCGGGTCGTGTTTCGAGGCATTGAACACCCTGTACCCCCCCCGGGATTTAGAAAGCAAGTTCAGGCCTCGGTAGGTGCCTCTAGAACCGGGCTAGGGCTAGGGCTGGGGCTGGGTCACACCTCTTCTGCACGAGGAGCGAGTTGTCGTCGGTGTAGAACGTGAACTGATTGTTGAGGTCGGTCGTGAAGCGAGTAACCTACGACGAAGTCAACCAACGGTCGTTAATAATTGTTTCGGTTATCAGCAAGTGGTATTGCGCTGGAGGGCGTACGAATTCGGTGCCGTGGTCGATGGGGCCGGTCTCCTCAGTGATCTCGATGAAGTTGCCCGCAAACTCGTCGTTGGTGCCCTGGTACAGCCGCACCGTTTGCGCGTAGCCCGGCTTGAACGATTGCTGCATCGCCATCAGTGATCAGTCGCTGCAGTGTGTGTGTGCGTCTACAATGTGTGCGGTCGTGTGCGGTCGTGTGGCGCGCGTGCGTGTGCGATACGCGTGCGGTCGTGCGCTCAGTCAGTACCTGAATCTCCTGAACGACGGGGCCGACGTAGGCAGTGGTGTTGACCAGCGGCCGGCTGGGCGGGAGGACCGACTCGACGATGGTGTCGCGACGCACCAGCACCCAATCGATCTCGACGTTGTCGCGCCACCCGCTGCCCGTGGTCAAGTACAGGTTGACCAGGAACGACGTCTGGTCGGCTATAGGCCGCACCGTCGTGGCCCACGTGTTGTTGCCGTTGCCGTTGGACTGGCCCCGCACCGTGAGGAGAATGAGTGGGTTGAGCCAGAACTCGGGGTGGCGGATGTTGACGGCCAGGTGGGGCGACGCGGGGGAGG
>CACVKS010001134.1:0-11729 GCA_902749335.1 Acanthamoeba triangularis
ACACGACACGACACGACACGACACGACACGACACGACACGACACGACACGACACGACACGCGACCCACAACAACGACAAGACGAAGGTTACCAGTTCAACAAAGTTGACGGTGCCTTGCTTGAGCTCCTCCAGGGCGGCGGTGGCGGATTCGGTGAAGGGCAGGGTCACCGTGTGGTACCCCGACGACTTGTTGCCGCTGTGCGTGTTGAACTCCACCCGCGCGTCGGCCTCCGCCTTGTCCTGCACGCGTGGCCCCGCCGTTGCCACCGCCACACAGCGCAGTGTCAGCCGCGAGCACCGCGGTGCAGGTACCCACCCACCGCGAGGAGCGTACGAGGGCGTGGACGGCCTTCTCCCTGCGGCTGTACGGCACCGGCGAGGCCTTGGCGCCCGCGTAGCTCGACCACGCCAGGTCCCCCTGCACCGCGGCGGTGGAAGTCATGCAGGTGGTCAGTTGTGTGGAATGTGCGAAGGAATGTGAAAGGAATGCGGAAGGAATGTGAGTGTTGTGTGTGTGCGGTACGGGTTCGTTGGCGTGCATCTCGTCGACGAACTTGGCGTTGCCGAGCTCGGTCTTCAGGCGGGACTTGGTGGCGGCGTAGACCATCTTGTCGCTCACCTTGACCGTCTCGGGGATGTAGGTAATGATGAGCCAGCCCGAGGGCGACGACAGGTTGAAGAGGAGGTAGCACGGCGCATCGGCCGACACCAGGCCCTTCAGCTTGTCAAAGTCTGACGTCGGGCGCGGAAATAAACAAATATTTCATTTTTAATTTTAAATAAAATACATTTGAATAAATATGAATTTTTAATTTTAAAAAAATAGGAAAGGGGAGCGAACCTGCGGCCTCCGAGCTGCCCTTGGGCAGGGTGGCGCCCAGCTTCAGGTTTTCTGCACAATTATTATTTTTGAATTAATTATTGGTTAAGATGATCAGAACTGGTGGTTTGTAGGGAGGGGGGGCACGTACCATCGACTATTTGTACAGTAATGGCGCGGTGGCCGGCAGAGAAGGCCTGTCGCAGCTCGGGAGCCACTGGCACAGTGACGTAAGAAAAATATGAATAATTATAAATAATTATAAAGGTGCCATAATCAAGAATAGGAGCAATAACCAAAATAAATAAATAAAATAATAAATAGAGCGCGTGGAGGAAAAGGCGGCCGTACGGGGCATGGGGACCGACGAACTCATGAGGTATTATTAATTATTATTGGTCTCTTCTCTTCTCTTCTCTTCTTTCACAAACGAGCAGAACTGGTGGGCAGTCACCAGCGGTGGTCTCTTGCGTGCGCGGGGAAGTGAACTCTCTGTGGTTGAGTGGCCGCGCCTGTGCGGCAAAGTGTGTTTGTGGTTGCTCCGTCCCCCCACCCCCAAATTGCCAGTGAACGCGAGACAGCCAACGCCAAAAGAAATTAAAAAAAAGAAATAAAACAAAAATTAACAAATGTCGTGACACCATATATTTATCTGACGCTTGTTGCCCATTGGGCGATGACATCGCTTTTGGGTGAATTATAACGCCACATACCTGGAAGAGCTCACACAACATATTCCATTTCTTTTCTCTTCTTATCTTAGCAACTTTAGTTCCCTCGCTGCCATCATCTTCATCTTCATCGTTGCTTGTTCCTACAAAAGGAAGATGAACTTTGACGCGGTGGTCCGGAAGGCGTTCAGCGACACGGCCGACGCGGCGGAGCACAAGGCCAAGAAGGAGGCCAAGAAGGAGCTCAAGAGCGTGACGAAGGACGTGAAGAAGGAGATCAAGCACGAGGTCAAGGACGTGAAGAAGGACCTCAAGAAGGAGGTGCGCGCGGGGATCAAGGACGAGCTGGGCGTCGACGTCAAGGAGCTCAAGCACGAAGTGAAAGATGTGAAGAAGGAGATGAAGGGCGTGAAGAAGGACGTCAAGAAGATCAACAAGGCCATCGACGACCCGTCGGCCTCGAGCGTCGGCGGAGCCGCCACCGCGGGCGGCAGCTTCCTCAATCGATTCAAGAAGTCTGCCGGCGCGGGAGCAGGCAAAGAAGGCGGGTCCCCGTCCTCTCCAGCTTCTTCAACCAGCCGCAGCGCCACCACCGAAGATGGGAGCTATCCTCCCCTGCCGCCCCATCTCGGCTGCGTCGAAAAGGAGGGCTGGCTCACCAAGCAAGGTACGCGTGCCCAACGTATTTATAATATTATTTGTTTTTGTTTGTTTATTTGTTTAATTTATGGCGTTATTCATTTAATTCCCGAATAAAACAAATAATTAATTAATGAATTAATTATTAATGATAAACAGAATAGATAATAATCCGCGTGTGGTGGCGCAGGGCAAAAGGTGAAGTCGTGGCGGGAGAGATGGTTCAAGCTCGACGCCCTCGGCTACCTCCACTACTACAAGGGATTCAACGTACCTTTCTCCTTACACAACACTCGCACACACTCACCACCGCACACGCACACGTCACCGCACACACTCATCACCGCACACGCACACGCTTGTTTTTGCTGACCCCGAAGCTGCTTAGGAGGTGGCGCCGTTGGATTCGCTGTGGCTCGAAGGTGCGGAGGTGAAGGTGGAGGAGGGCCTGAAGCGGGCGGGCTTCAACTTCTCCGTGCAGCTGGCGCACCCCAAGCCCCGCGTGCTGTACCTCTCCGCCAGGAGCGCCGACGAGCGGCGCGAGTGGATGGAGGCCATCCTCGTGGGCGCCAACAACGCGCAGAGCATGCTTTCCTCGTCGCCCACCTCCTCCCAACGCAAGAACATCTTCGCAGGTGAACTCACGCTTCCCCTTCTTTCTTTTTCGCTTTCATTTTCGCTTCGCTTTCGCTCTTTTTATTTTATTTTATTTTTTTATTTAATGAGTGCGTATACTAACGGACTCGCACGACAGCCGATGGCTCGGACGGAGAGGATGGCGAGAAGAGCCGATGCAGCACCTTCTCCCAGCGAGAGCCCACCTTTGTCGATCTGCCGGACATTAAAGTGCGTGACGGTTTTGCAGCTCGTTAATTCGTCAGTAGCTACGCTGTTGATGTTGACGGTACCGATCGTGTCCCGCAGGAAGGAGAAGAGTCGGACGAGGAGGAGGCCACCGGCGAAGACGAAAAGGTCCTGCTGGCCAAGACCCTGCTCAGCAAGAGCATGTGGGGTCCGGCCGACATCCAGGAACTGGAGAAGACCGGCCTGCTGGTGCCGTCCGAGGAGCGGACTGCGTTCTCCAGCGTACAGGCCCAATGCACCGCCCACACAGACCACTGTGCGATGCAAATTGTTGAGATTCCTCATCTCCCCCCCGTGTTGTGTCTTGTCCTGCAGTGGTACGGAGTGGTGGGATTGACGGTGGTGGGTAGCGGCGCGACGCGCAGCGTTGCGGTGGCCGACGCGTCCGAGGGCACCTTTGCCTGGTGCTCTCTGCGCCTGCGCGGTCGCATCTCCGTGATCGGCAAGGACGAGGTGCTGAAGGTACACACGCGACACGACACACACAGTACACGCACGACCGCACACGCGCACGTTCATTTTTTAACTCCGATGGCGTGGTGTTGTTTGTATTTCGTAGAAGGACGACGCGGAAGAGCTGGAGGTGATCCAGCAAACGCTCACCTCGCCAGTGAAGCAGTTCCTGTGCGAGAACAAGGAGGGCTGGATGTTCTACGTCTATGTGTCGCCCGCCGACAAGCAGAACCGGCCGAAGAAGGAGAAGGGCTGCGAGACCGTCTCCCTGCCCCGTATCAAGATGGCGGCCGACACAAAGAAGGAGATGGAGGACTGGTCCCGGTTCCTGTGGGACCGCGGGCTCGAGGGCCGGCGAAAGCAGATGATCAACGGGTTCCTGTGGATCAAGAAGGCCAAGGTGTGGCAGCGCTACTACTGCATTGCCGACGCCCACTACTTCGAGTGGTTTGAGCCCCAGAAATTCGTACGAACGCTTCTGCCGTCCACTCTGCGTTACGTGTACACACAACACAACACACAACACACAACACACAACACACAACACACAACACACAACACACAACACACAACACACAACACACAACACACAACACACAACACACATAGAGAAAGCGCCTG
Organism: Acanthamoeba triangularis; assembly: GCA_902749335.1. Taxonomy (NCBI): domain Eukaryota; phylum Discosea; order Longamoebia; family Acanthamoebidae; genus Acanthamoeba; species Acanthamoeba triangularis. Next base: position 4,070 of record CACVKS010001134.1, read on the forward strand.
GTTGACGTGTAGCGTGCATTTAGCGTGCGATTCCGATCGCCGATTTGACGGTGACTGGTCCGGAGAGCGGGCGGGTGAACCGGCCCAAGCAGAAGAGCACGTCGTTTCACATGCGCAACGTGTTGGAAAACTACAACCACTCGCTGATGGTCACCGACGGCAAGAAGATGAACATCTGCCTATACACTGCCGATGACGAGCACCTCAACTACTGGAACCGCGTTCTCAGCCGAAAGCAGGGCGCTCCCTCTTCGCGTACCGCACCGCTCCTGTGCCGCTTTCGCGTTAGATTCGCATCTCCGACTCACCTTTTCCGCTGTGCAGAGCCAGGGAAGGAGGTGCTGATGCTGAGCTGCGCTGCCGGGTACGCGGGAGCTGCGGTCAATGGACTCTCCGCAACGGCCGAGGTACGTACCCAGCCCAACGCAGTGTTGCGTGCCGCTGCGCACCTCCTTCCTCATTCGAAAGTCACCCGACTGACTTTCGCGCACACGAATGCAGGAACCGAAGAAGGGGCTCATGAGCGAGCAAGGTTCGGCCAAGGTCAACACGCTAACGTCGTCGCCTGTGACGGAGCTCATCAACAGCGCCCGCCTCCTGTGCGAGAAGGCCAACCAGGCCACCGGCCAGAGCTCGCGTACGTCCCACCGCATCTCACACGCGACGGGGTCCTAGTTGCAACCCGCTCACCCGCCCACATGGTGGGTCACACAGTGGGCAACTATTCGCTTGAGAATATTGGATCGAAGGACGGCCAGTATCGCATTCTGTCGCTTGATGGCGGTGGTCTCCGAGCGGTGATGGAAGCAGTCATTCTTACGCGGCTGACTGAGGTACGTGATGCAGATGATACTATATATATATAAATCATATTGTGACGCTCTAATGATACGGAAATGACACCGTTTCTTCAGCGCGAGCTAACGCTGTGATTCTGTGTTGGGCAGGTCTATCCTGATTTGCTGCAGAAGTTCGATCTCATCGTTGGCGTATCGGGCGGCTCCATGGTCACCGCTGGCCTCGCCACAGGTGTCCTCCCATCGTTCTTCGTCCTTCGTTCTTCATCCTTCGTTCTTCCTCTGTTCTCATCTGTTCTCATTGTCACAGGACGATCGCCCCACTTCCTGACGGAGATGTTCAAGGTTATCGGCCCCATCTGCTTCAAGCAAAAGGCGGCCTCTGTACAATGGTACGCCCCTCTCCCATCGGAGGTATTTCTGTTTCTGTTCGCTCACGATTAGTACCGGTGGACGCGCCTTAGGTTTTCACTCAACCAGGCCAAGTTCCCGCGCGAGCCGCTGGAGGTGTTCGGCGCGGAGGTGTTCAAGGGGATGAAGCTGTGCGATCTGCCGCGTAAGGTCGTGATCCCCTCGTTCCTGCTAGACAATGAAGCCCAGGGCAACGACCGGAGCTGGGAGCCGCGCATCTACCACAATCTGCCCATGAAGGCCGGTACGTCTTTTTTCACCGCACACACACACGTCACCGCACACGCACATGTAAGTGTTGCGATTGGCTGATTGTGTTTTATTTCCTCCAATGACAGAATACGAGGCCAAGGAGGGTGCGTGGAAGGAGCAGGAGCTGTGGAAGTGCGTTCTGAGTTCCTCGGCGGCGCCCATCTACTTCCCGAGCCACGGCAAGCACATGGACGGCGCGGTGATGGTCAACAACCCGGCACTCAGCGCCCTCAGCATGGTCATGAGCGAAAAGGCACGCCAACACACGCACACACACTCTCCCACCTCAAGAATACTAACTCCGACGTGTTGTTTCATTGCTCTCTGGCCCACCAGGTGGTGGAGAGGCAGGACCCCTCGCGGATTCACATGCTCTCTCTGGGCACCGGGCGCATGGTCCAGTTCGTGGAAGGCGACAATCTGGACTGGGGCATGATTCAGGTATGGGCTTGCCACCGCACAGGCTCCCCCTGCATCAGTCTAGTCTTGCATTAACCCTTCAATTTTTTTTCCAACTCTGAACTCGCACAACGCAGTGGGCGCCCAAGCTGCCAGAGCTGATCGTGAAGGCCGGGCTGCTGCACCAGGAGGAGATGGTGCGGCTCATGCTGGGCGAACGGTTCCACCAGTGCAACCCGCTCATGGAGAAGTTCCTCGACATGGACAACCCCGCCCTCATTCCCGACCTCATCGACCTCGCCAACACGGTCGACCTCGCCCCCACCCTGGCCTGGATTGACGTCCACCTCTACAACGGCCAGCGCCAGCCCACAAACACGGCCGAGCCCATTCCCGTGCCGACCACCGCGACGTCGAAGGACATGTCCTACGCCGAGGCCGTGGTCGCCAAGAGCGCTACCCCGCCCAAGGACCTGTCGTGCGACCTCTCGGCCTGGTACAGCGCGCCCCTCCAGATGTCCACCGAGGCCCTGGCCCAAGAGGAGTAATGCTCTCAGGCAGGCCGCAATTAATCTCTTTGTAGTAACGGTACTTGAGCGTCATTGGCCCACAAAGGCTTCAGGCTTTCTGTGTTGCGCTGCCCCCCCACCACCACCACCACCAAGAGGAGCACCGTACTTGTACAATGGAGGAGGAGAAGGCCACCTCGCCGAGGCCCTGGTTTGAAGACGCCCGCATGCAACACCACAGTCGCCAGGAGGAGCGGTACTGGTCGCAGAAGAAAGAAGTGCTGCGAGTACTGCACGAGGCCGACCGGCAGGCGGTGGCAGCCACCTCCACACCTGGGGATGCAACAAACAGCGATGGGGGTGGGGCGCTGTGTGTGGTGGTGCTTGCGGAGCTCGCGCACTACTGGCCTCAGCAGCTGAAGACGCTCTTCCATGGCGCCGTGGCGGCCCGCACCGAGCGCCTGCTGGGCCGCGCCGCCTCTATGCCGCTCGTCCTCCCCTGCTACGCCTTCGTACCCCTTCTCCGCCCGATTTGTTATTGTTTTGGGTAATTAATTATTATTATTATTATTCTGTTTTTTTATTTTCTTTGGTTTCTTTTATGGCGCGCAGGAGGGAGCAGAGGGCAGACAGGGGGACGTCTACTTCGTACCTGGAGCCGATGTGTACGACCACCACTGCCGACAGCTGCAGGTACTAATCTCCCACCACCATGTTGGTCCGTCAGCACTCACTCGATTGGGAAACTGGTGGGGAGGGCGTACAGGGGGCAGCCGTCAAGCTGGGCTGCGACGTCGACTGGAGCCGTACCCTGCAGACCGATGACGTGGACCTGCTCTACCGCTCTTTTGTCGGATGGCAGGTCTTGAGTCCCCACCACCACCTGAGCCCGAAGAAGAAGCGACTGACATGCGCGTGTCGAGAGATCAGATGCGGTTGCTGCGGGAGCAGGGGCGTATCAAGCGGTGCAAGCGGCCTGTCATCTTCTCTGTCGATCAAGACGCTCCGTGCCCCACCCGCAAGTGGTCCGTGTTACCTCTTCTCGGTCCTGTGTTGGGTCACAGTGCGCTACGGCCGTGAGGAGTTGTGGTTTCACCAACTCTGTGGCTGTGAGACCAGGCCCGTTGAGCCATGCGACAAGGTCGCGGCTTACATCGGCTTCAGGCAGGAGCTCTGCACTCAGAGGGCGGACCAGCTTCCGCCTCACCTGGTCACATGTGTCTCCCGAGCTGCCGAGCGGGGACAGCGATGTTATGTGGTGAGCTTGTGCCAGGAGGGACGTGTGGCGCGAGGTGACAGTCAGGCGAGCTGTCGGGTGGATCCCGATGCCGAGCTAGGCGTGTTCGTCGTGCTGGGCCGGCAGCTGGCTGTCTACGAGGACGACGTCTGGCCGGACAAGGCCGGCGGAGGAGAGGGGGAGCGGGATGCGCACGACGGCGAGCAGTGGCTGGCCATCTGTTCGGAGGACGTGGCCACGCACATGGCCCACCAGGGCTTCACCATGGCCACGACCGAAGAATGCGAACCCGACGCCAGCGGCAAGCAGTCCCTCGACGAAGAAGCTGGGCGCCTGGCACAAGGGCGGAGGAAGCGGCGGTTGGTCAGGTTGGCGGAACTGAAGGGCCGAGACCTGATCAGCCTCTCGGTGAGGTGCATCGGCGTCGAGGTCGAGCAGCAGGAAAGCCGAACGGTGTCGATCTCTTCGAGACTCAGCCAGCCCGGCTCGGGCAAAGCTAAAAAAGGCCGCAGAGAGTGCGCCAAGGGCCACATTGTATTCGTTGCCTCCGGTGGCGATGAAACGACACCATCGGGAGCCCCGTTGTGCGTTTCCTCCTCCTTCATGTGGCCCACTTCTCCCTGCTTCTCACACGTTACGTTATATCTTGTATGCGGGCAGATCTACGGCCGATAAGGAGCGCGTTGAGCGGGTGCTGGCTTCACGCGACACCTTCCGCTACTACGCTTGCAGCGAGTACATCCTCTCCCGCGCAGGTGAGTCAGTCCAACGCGACTCAATTACGCGCCAACTGCTCACCTGCTGCAATGTTGTTGTTGTTGTTGTTGTTGTTGTGTGTGTGTGTGTGTGTGTGTGTGTGTGTGTGTGTGTGTGTGTGTGTGTGTGTGTGTGCGTGCGTGCGTGCGCATAACGATAATCAGATGATCGGTGCATTGTAGCGTTGAAGGACAGCTACTACCTCCCGCTGGCCGCCTCCCCAGAATGGAAGTCTCAGGTGCGGCAGGTCATCGACGTCACGCTTCACGGGAAAGGCACAGATCGCGTACGATCACCCTACGACCCACGCAAAAGTCACACTCGCATCAGGAACTGACCGGTGCGCAGCGTATGAAAAATTTGTTAGGCTTCTTGAACACAGGGGAGTGGCACATTGCGCGCTACGGCGGGAAGGGCATTCCGCTGCCGTGGTCGCCGCACATGGTGGTCACGCCGTGGTGCGAGCAGGCGCTCGTGTACGCGTTCCTCGCGGTGGCCCCCGCTCTACGCCGAGGTGAGGCTCCAACTCCCCAGGGCGAGGGTCACTTCCTTGCACTCCTCTCTGCGCGCCGAGTTCGTGCACAAAACTAACCTTGCTCTTGTACCTTAAGGCCGTGAACCGATTATTCTGAACGATCAGGACTGGGATCAAGTGTTCGAGCCGCGTGGTCGGTCTTGGGGGGACTCGCCACCGCTGCCAGAGCACCTCGCCCAGGCCCGAGCCCTGTTCCGATCCTGGCACGTACCCGCCCGTGTCCTCTTCTCAGAAAAAAAAGCTTGGCCACCATCAAGCTTACTCCCAATACAACCCATGCAGGTATCCGCTCCATATCCTTCTCGCTACGGCAATGCGCAGTGGCAGTGGCGGCTCGCACGGGGGCCCGTTCACCAATGGCGCAGCGGTGTTTCTCTCGCTGTTGGTGCACGTGGCCATCTGGGGACCCGCCATGTGTCCCCGGTCGATTCAGTTTGTCGATTCGAGGGAGGTTACGTATTGCTGGGGGCCTCCGCCCCTCGACGGTGATGTGATGCTCTCCGCGTTCGGCGCCTCGCTGGCCGGACTGAAACGGGTCACGGGCTTCCCGTTCTCGAAGGGCGAAGACCACGACCATGTCCGATTGGCCCGACTCCCCAACTACCCCGAGCTGCGGGACCTACACAAAGTCTACTTTGTCATGCTGTCGCTCTACAGGCACAGCAGCAGCATGCGACCGGACAACTACGTACCGCCTGGTCTCAACTTTTCTTTCTTTTTCTTTTTCTTTTTCTTTCTTGGGTGTGCGCTGATGTGTGAAGCGTGCACGACACACAACCCCAACGACGCGACGGTACAGAAACGACGCGTTTTGGTGCTGTGGGCTCACCTGCGCGATCCCGGGTCGGCGTTCGGGCAGCTGCCGCTCGAGCTTGTGGTACACATCTTGCGGCTCATGCACACTTCATCTGGACAGCACCTGGAGCTGGCGGGCGGCTTAGCGGTATGTAGTAGCCTGCCGCTGGACCCACCACGCACAGCCGTTTCGCGATATTGCCTCTAATAAGGTGATGACCGCGCGCACACACAGGCGCTGGAGGACGCGAAGTTCGGGCGAGCGTTGCACCAGAACTTGCAGACCCTCGCGCAAGCGCTGCACGGGCATCAGCCGAAGGTGGCCGTCAAATTCATCTTCGTCGATATGCTCAGGTCCCTGCGGCGGTGCGCACCTCACCAGTTGCCCGCTTGTGTCGAGCTGGAGTTTGCTGACGGGTGGACATGGGTAGCTATCGAACCGCTCTAGGGAGCGTGCGCGAGGACTGGTCAGCGTGTAGCGTCAAGCTTGTCCGACGCTTTTGTAAGGTACCTTCATGAGGTATACGAGACGCACGCATACACGCACACACGCGCGCCATCACACGCAGGGCAACAAACTTGTTCTTCTGTCTCTCTTCAGATTGTGGCTTGCGGTCTGTCGCCGATCTGCCCCAACTTCTGCGCCCTGGTCTGGCGCTCATTCATTTCGTGTGAGTTCGCGCCGCCGCGCTACCATGCACCACTTCCGCAAGACCAGCCGGCGATCGACGCTGCGCTCGGAGAGATGAGCCGCTGGTGGTGCAAACACGTCAGACGCGCCCGCAGCGCGACCGATGGCGCCCTGGCTCGAGACCATGTTGTGGTGGCAGGCCTGCCCAAGGTGCACAGCAGCTGGGCCGAGCTGGCAAGTCGCTATCTCGAGGAGCTTGTCGACAGGGTCGCTCGCGCCAAGCGGCACCGGCCTGACAACCGCGACAGATCGATGATGGCCCGTATCACGGTGTGCCAGGGCACTCCCGAGTGGGCCGACGCCATCGTCGCCGCGCTGACCAGCCGGTTCGACGAGCTGGCCGCCCAAGCCGGCGGCCAGCGGACCGACGAGGTGGTGCGACGACGCTTCACAACGGACCGACGCGCGAGGGAGCAGGTGTGCGCGGCTCTGGCGAGTGTCGGCGCCGACTGGCCCGTGGCCGGTGGCGAGGAGGACGCGGAGCTCATGCAGGTCGTGGCCCACCTGCGCGAGCGCATCGCCTCCGGAAGCCTCCCCGGCCCTTGCTCGGCGTATGACGAAGCCGCGCTCATCCGTCGCTTCGCGGGCTACATCGCGCGGCAGGCCAGCGTGGCCTCCGTCGAGGTGGTCGAGCACCACTGCATCGAGCAGCGGGGGACCACCAAGTGGTTGCTCTGCGTGCCCGGCCGGCCGCTTGTCGAAGTGACACCCGCCTAGGATTTTTTCGTGTGGTCGGGACAAAATCAACCAATAGCATAACGTCTTTCTTTGGTTGGTACAAACAGGTCCTTAGGCCACCCGGAAAGCGGGAGGAGCCTCTCTGCCCTTTTTCGTGGTTGGTGCAGGGCAAGCGCGGTTTTGTGGCTGTCAAGGCTCTCCGAAGTGCACCACGCCTAGGCGCACGATCGGCAGTGCCTGCCTCCAGATGTGCGAGAGAGGTTGGTGACGCAACCGCTAGGAGGACACGAACTTCTGACTTCACCGAAGGCCGCAGCCGCAACCGTAACCGCAGCGTGTGGGTCCTATCATTCCTTCAACCGGCGAAAACAAGATACAGTCAGTGACCCAGCGAGAAGAGAGAGCACGACCGACGATGGCGGGCCACGGCACAGCGTCCACCATGGCCGTCCTCTCCCTCCTACTCTTTCTGTCCTTCCCCCGACAGGCGGTCCTGCAGCAGGAGTGCCTCTACGTGACAAGCGGCAGCACAGAGATGGTCGTCCTGCGACCACCCGCCACCGAGCCCCTCATCTCCTTTCCCGCTGGCACAGAGACCAC
>CACVKS010001135.1:0-11725 GCA_902749335.1 Acanthamoeba triangularis
GACATGTTCGGCGTGCCCCTCGACGCCCGGGCGGACATGTTCGGCGTGCCCCTCGACGCCCGGGCGGCTTTCAGTGCCAACCAATCGATCGAGGTCAACGCCACTGTTCGGGTCGACCTGACCGACGTCGTCTCGGTTGTCGCCAAGGAAGCCGTGCCCGTTCCCTCCACCCGCACCCAGTACTTCTCGATCGACCTGCCCAACAACGTCAGCGAGGTGGTCATCCTGATCAATAGCTCCGACCATCACATCAATCGGTCCGTCGGTTCGGTCTTTGACCTGCTGACGATCGGATGCGGGGCCGACGCCCAGAGGGTCAACTTGGGCAAGGCCAACGCCAGCTCTGCGCTCGCCGTCGTGCCGTTCGAGAAAGGCGGTCGAGTGTTCATCACTCTTCAGATGGCCGAGGGCGTGCCCCTCCCGAAAGAGCCCTCGTTCTCGTTCTCGTTCTCCTTCAAAACGAAGGATGACGATGACTCCCACTTCTGGAAGCCGTGGGTCATTGGTGTGATCGTTGGCGGTGGCGGTGGCGTTGCTGTTCTTGTCCTTGTGGTGATTGGCGTGGTTGTCTGGAAGGTCCACAGCAGGCGCGACTACCAGCGTGTAATCAACGTATAAAACAATCAAAGTCACACAGCACACCAGCAAACGAGTGATACAAAGCACCTGCCCTCGGAGGGGAGTGTCAGCATCACCTGACAGACGAATACACTACGTTTTCGTGTTTCGTTTTGTTGATGGGGCTGAGATCCTGAGACTTCTTGCCCAAGTGGGTGCAATCCTCCACTTCAGTCACACCATCTCCTTCCCGATCGTCCTCTCCTTCTCAATACAAAAGAGAAAAGGTTGGGCGCCGCCCGGAATCGAACCGGGGCCTCTCGCACCCTAAGCGAGAATTTTACCACTTAACTACGGCGCCTGCGTATGAGCAGTGGTCTTAGCACTGGAGTGATAAATTCCATGATACAAGAAGTGCACGACGTGGGTTCAATGTCCCTGAGTTGCTATCTCCATGTTTGCAAAGAGACTGGTAGAGGGGTACTTATTTTCTGGCTAGCCTGGCCACCATCGTGGCTCTTTCACTCTTGTGGTGCAGGCGGCTGGATCGCCGTACTTGACCTGCTTCCTTCTTCGGTGCCACTTGCGCCTCGCTGGAGTCACTCCCTGAGTCTGTTTCGCCTTGGCCTTGATGATGTCTTCCTACAGGGCTTTTCTGGTCCTCCGCCTCCTTTTGATTTCGTTCGAGAGCGGAGAGAGTCGCCAGTCGGGCATCGATCCAGAGCGCTTCTCTTGTCATCTGCTCTGCCACATAGAACGCCCTAAGCTGCCGATATCTGCTCACGCCAAACGGTCAGCCCTGGCATGAATGAACACACGAATGGAGCTGAGTTGGGTTGAACGACAAACCGGTCCTCGACGTCAAAGCCGCCGAGAGCGTGATACAGCTTGTGGAGGTCAACGGGGCACAGATGCATCGGCTGCTCGTCGTCTTCGCTTACATGGCCCGACCCTACAGGCAGACGGCAAACGGGTGAGAGACCACCAGCCTACAGTAGGGTGCGCGCACGCGCGTGCGATCGGACAATCAATAATCGCACCGTTCATACAACAGCTGTAGTACACGCAGTGTTCAATGTTGAACATGTGGAACACCTGCAGCATTGGATGATAGAAGTTGTGGTCGGACAGTAAGAACTCGGAGATAAAAAAGCGTGGTGGGTGGTAATGGGCGGCTTACCTCGTGAGCCATCACCTTGCAGCTCCGAGCGACCAATACCCTTCGGTTGGCCTCCGTTTTTCCTTCAGCGCTGGCCTGGGCTTCGTCCTCGTCCTCGTCCTCGTCTTCTTCCTCGACCGCCGGTGCCTTCTCCTTCCCCTTCCCCGCAGTCTTCTTCTCCTCCGCCTTCGTGCTTTTTCTCTTCTTCTTCGCTCTTTCTGCCTCTTCGTCGTCTTCGAGCTCCGCCTCGTCGTGTAGCTTGTCCCGAAACGCCGGATCGTAGCGGGCGAAGGAGAACAGCCCCACGCGACTCTCCAACGACGCCAGCCCGACCACGAACGAGTCCTACGCCAGCGCAGGGAATGAAACGGCCCAGTGAGATCATTGGTGGTGATTCGAGGGAAGAGACGGGCAGTGTGGCGCACGCGCTGTCCGTCGTAGAGATCCTCCATCGTGAAGGCGAGGAGGCAGTAGGCGTCATCGGGCAGGAAGTGCTGCAACGAGGTGAGAATGGGCGGGGCGTGCAGCTGTCGCATCGTTTCCTTGTCCCTCACCTGCAAGTGTGCCGAAGGTGCGGAATGGAGTACGTCGAGCTTGAGCGCATGTTGCTTGTACACTCAGAATTGTGTGTGTGTGTGTGTGTTGTGTGTGTGTGTGTGTGTGTGTGTGTGTGAAACGCGCCTTGTGCAAGTCGTAGGGGTGCGCCACACGCCAAGGAATGTTGGTACGCGCTATGTAGCGCCGAGAGCGGGTCACCCGCGGCACGTCGATGCCCAGCTTCCCTGTGATTGGTACGCACGAACACGCCGTGCCATGTCGTACTCGTGAGCCAGCACAGCACGGGTGTCAACACCCGGCACTGACTCGACTCGACCTGACTTGACCCACCACTTTGAGCCCAAGGGCGAGTACCCGCTGCCGAGGTGATCTCGAGCGTGGGCATGAGGGCCACCTCCATGCCGAGGAAGTAGCTGCCCGTGCGTGTGAGAGATGAGGAAACAACCGAACACGCTTGTTGGAGAGGGCGAGCGATGGAGAGGGCGAGCGTGAGCGTACATCCGAGCAAAGGCGATGAGCTTGTCGAAGATGTGGGCGGCGTTGTCCTCGAACTCGCCAAACGGAAGAAAGTAGATCGTCCTCCGCTCTGGCGTTCTATGCAACGCAACGCAACGCAACGAAGCCATAACCATGGTCGTTATCGCCCAGCTGAGACGAGTAGCGGGAACACGATCAACTCTATAGGATCACTTAAGTGGGCGCGTACACGAGGTTCCGTGCCTCTGAGCTGTACCACTGACCGAACGACTGCCGCGGCTCCACGTACTGGTGCAGCCAATCTGTGCATGCGTGTCGTGTGGCCACACCTGATGACTGTCAGTCGATTGATAGGTAGGGTAGGTCCCCAGAGTCTGTTGCAATGGCCGGACGCTGGTGGCTCTGCTGTGCGTGTATAGTGGGTGGGGGCGGAGCTGGCCGTGCCGTCGATGTGGGTCGGGTCGGGGATGGGCTGGAAATCGTCTCCGGGTGTGAGATGACCGAGCGACAGCCCCGACGCAGCTGCACTCGCTCCGGCTTGCCGCTTGGCCGATTCACACACGCCTGTCGCACGGCGGGCGAGGGAGGTGAGTACAACAGCCACATGTGTGTGGGTGTGCGGCCGTACGGCATGGGGCATTCGGGCAGGAGTCAACGCGAGCAGACGAAGCAAAGATGGCCGACAACTGCTCCGCTGTGGTCGCCCTCTCGAACCCTGCACTCCCCCCCCCACCAAATGCATCAACCAGAACACAGCACCGACCCAGGTGCCGGTGTCAACCGCGGCGTCGGGGACGGGGGGCGGGCAGCTCACCATCTTCGTACCTTTGGCAAAGCGAAGGGTCTTGGCCTTCCTCTTCCTCTGGATCTTCTGTTGCTTCTTCATCTATTGATTGGAAGAACTTTTTCTGTTTCTTTTTGATTGATTTACGTAAAATAGAGAACGTCCAGCTACTAACATGATGATTGTACTATTATTACTTTACTACTCTGCTCAGCTGCTGCTTGTGGATGAGGCACGAGATCGGTTGGGCGACGAACTGCCGCTGCTGGCGCCCTGCGGCGAGTTCCTCTTCCAATCCGTGAGCAAACTGTCCCCGTGGCGCGGGCGATGCGTGTCTGTTGCTACAGAGAGAGGAGAGCGGCAGAGTCAGCCGACGTCATGATGATGATGGCGGTCCAGTTTCAAGGCGAGAGGGAGGAGAGTCGGGAGTCGAACCTGGGAACTCACTGCTATCGCTGCCAGGCACCTTGAAGCGAAGCTCGATCTTGAAGTTTGCAGGGTACATCTTGTCCTGCACATGCCAACCGCAACACAACGAAACCGCCATACACAACCGTGAGCCTCGCGCAAACCCCCAGTGTACCCCAGTGGTAGCTGTGCCTTGGTGTCCTTGGCGGCCTTGTCGATCTCCGCCTTGGGGAGGATGATCCTGTTGTCCGTCACGAAGGCAGTGTTGATCCAAAAGTGCAACACCTTGTCCTGTAGATGGTAGCAAAAGGGTGTCAGACCGCACAAATGGCGTTGCATCCACGATCAATTGAGCGCGATCAGACGAAGAAGGGCGCCTTCATACGAATTCGATCTTGATGTCACCGCAGACGGGCAGGTCGTTGACCCACTCCTTGACGGAGATGACCAGTCGCGTGAGCTGCTCGCCTCCTTCACCGCTCTGCGACTCCTCGGCGGTCTCCTTCTCCGCTCCCTCCTCCTCCCTCTGTTTTTTGGCCTCCTTGATCAGGCTCTTGATTTTCTTCTGTGTAATGACAAGGATATCAAACGGTGAGACACTGGCTGGCAGGTACATCGACGCAAAGCTTACCTTGCCGTGAAGCAGAGCCACCAGGTGGCTTGACCTACTACCATCGTTCTTCCTGACCGCTTTTGAGATGGTGAACCGCAGGTCCTGCAAAGCGCCGTTAGCGATCAAGCTGACATTCGTCGAATTGAAGAGCTTACGGAGCCGGATACCTGAACGCCTTTCGGGACACCGTGGAAGATGATGTCTGTGAGGAAGTAAGAGCGGACGTTCAGCTGTCCCTCCCGTAGCCACCGTTCGAAATAGTGAATGTAGCGGATTTGGCTTGGTATCGTCACTCCCTGTGTGATTGTACCCCGTTTCCAGATGTGAGAATTGAACTGTTCGAGCTCTCGGTGTTGTGAAGGAGAATGGAGTAGTGACCTTTTGGTTGCATGTGCGATAGGCTGCGTAGTACTTGAGCGCGCCGTCCGCATCTTCCCAATCCCCATTGTAGAGGAGCCAGCAGCAGATCATGAGACCCGTTCGCCCCTTACCAGCCTTACAGTGAATAACAGCAATGTTTTCATCGTCTTGCTTCAGCCAATGCTTGACGTCCTCGCAAAAGATCTCAATGTCCTCAAACATGGGGCTGAGGTACAGGCAAACCGATAGAGCTGGCTCAGATCAAACCATGACTGCACATGCTACGGCGAAGAGAAGCGCAAGGCACGAACAAGAAAGAAGAGCGTACCAGTTGTGGTCGTCGAAAGGGAAGCGAGCAACGGAATAAAACTTCTTGGCATCGTACGTTCGCTCAGAGCAGAGGTTGTACACCTGTTAGACACAAGAAGAGTCAGGAAGGTGGGAGAGGAGGCAGATCAGGACAGCCGCGGGGAGGTATGCAGGGGTGGAAAGGCTCACGCACCCGGTAGTGGTCCTTGTGCCGCAGCTCAAGAAAACGCTGGACCTCAGACATGGGATTACGGTACACTGATTCGGAACCCTCGGAAGGGAACCCCATCGCTATGATTCGGGCCTTACCATTCTCCCCAATGTCTAGTTGTGCGATGGGGGGAGGTAGGTACAACGTGAACAAATTCGAAACGGAATCTGAGGATGATGTGGGGGCGGCAGAGGCGGTAAACGTACAGCTAAGGTCAAGGTCGATGCCGATGTCCTTTTCAATGAACCGCCTCTTGCTCTTTGAGACAGTATGTTTGAGTTGGATCATCTTGTCACAAAGCCCGGTCTGAACCTTTCGCCTTTTGAGGCGAAACAAAAAGTTTGAGACTTGATTTCTTCTTCTTCTTCTTCGTAGCCGAGCCAAAGTGTTTTTGATCAAAGAGAAAGGGTTGGAACGTACCCCCTTCTTTCTAGCCAGTACTCGACAACGGCTGTCCAGCGGAGGGGCAAGCCCAATACCTAAAACGGGCTTCACTTTTGGCAGTTATGTCGACGAGAAGAAACTCTGGCTTTCCCGCTCGTTCGTCCTCGTCCTTCGGCGGTGGTGCTCTCTTGCTGTTTGTTGCTGTTGCGGTTGGTGGCATGGTCTGGACTCTGGGCTGTCCAGCTGGCTGACTCGTGGTGGACGGTCATCTCCAGAGTTCGAACTCGAGCCCGCTCACCAGCTTGACGCCCGAGGCGGATGGTAGTGACAGAAGTCACTCCCTCACACTACGGCACGCCGGCAAGATGGCGTACTTTCAAGCTCAAACCCGCCACACAGTGTGTTTCCCTCCGCCTTTCACACGTTCCCTCCCCTTCAACCGCTGATGACATCTGGCGCGTACGAATTGCTGTAGAGCCCATACTTCCCAGCGAAAATTTCCTGCGCCGGTTTGCCGACGTAACGCGCAACTTCACCTACAACCGCCGTATGAGATGAGCGAAGATCACTTGGGCCAAGCGTCCCAATTGTCGACAGAGTTGGGGTCGCAAAAACAGGGGAAAGTGGCACCGTGTTGTGGTGTGAATGGGCATGACTGCAAGATAAGGGACAACCCACAACCTACAAATAGTCGCTAGGCCCCTTCTGGTCTTTTGGCTTCCTCTCCTCTTCCCTGGTGGCTTCTCCCTGCTGCTCCTCTTTGTTCTTATCTCTATCTCGTTCGATAGCTATCGGTTTACCCTCCCGTTCAGCCCCTCTGACTCAGCTGGCACAACCGATTTATAATTCCTCCATTTTCTCAATTTCCTCAAATTCTCATCTCGCCAGTTCATATCCATCAGCCAGCCAGCTTTCGCATTTTAACCATTCACCTTTGCTCTCGCCTCTACATCGCCCATTCCTCACAACCCGGCGACATCCCAAATCGCGACCATCTTCCTCGGCGACAGCTCTAGACCGGCAACATGAATCGATTCATGAACAGCTATCGAAGCAGCAGCAACGAAGAGACAGACGATGAAGAGATGGAAGACGATGTGAATAGCATCTTCGATCGGCCTGTGCGCGATCTGCTCTACCAGAAGGTGCAGCGACTCGAGCGCGAAGAGGGCCACCAGATGGGCGGTGCCGCCACATGCCCTCGCAACGACTCAAACTTCTCCTACGGCCGACGAGTACCTCGTCATGTGAAGGTACCACAGCTCAATTCAACGTTGACTATCATTGTTCTGTTGCTTCGCGATTGAAACAGCGAGGAAATCTCTCACGTCAATCTGGAATTCTGCATTACGCAAGACTCAGTCTAATTCTCATCCCTTGCAGGAGCAAGAGTGGAACCTATCGAGCTTGATCCAGGCGCAGGAGGAGCAGCGCTCGCTGGATTGCTACGAAATCAACATTGATCCCATCGTGCGGCACAAACTGGCTAAGTACGTACCCATCTGCCCCCACTGACTTGTTCCAGCCGGGCGTGCACCAACCACATCTCTCTTCAGGCTGTTGCTGCTCAATGGCGTGCTGCTAGACCGAAATCCAGGCGTGTACAAGCAGCTGCTAAACTACCCTCGGGCCGAGGTGGAGCTGCGGGGCGATATCGCCAAGGACGTGGACAGGACCTTCATCGAGTACCGACTATTCTCCAACGGGAACAAGGGGTACGTTCATCTACTCGACGGCACCGTCATCGCAAACCTTGAAGTCTCACAAAACTTTCGTACGTCGTGATCTCCCCCATCTACCAGGCAGGGCATGTTGTACCGGGTGCTTGCGGCATATGCCGTTTACAACCCGGAGATCGGCTACTGCCAGGGCATGAACGTTCTCGCCAGCGTGCTCCTGCTGGCCCGCTTCTCCGAGGAGGAGACCTTCTGGGCGCTCACGCGACTCATGAAGGAGTACTCGATCGAGCAGATGTTCCTCCCCGGCCTCCCCGGCGTGCGTCGGTCCATCGAGAAGTTCAACGAGCTCTTTGAGTTCCTCCTGCCCAAGCTGGCCAAACACTTTGCCAAGGAGGGCATCGAGAGCACCATGTACCTCTCCAAGTGGTTCATGACCCTCTATGGGTACCTACCTACCCCCCTCCCCCTTCCCTCTATCGTTATCGCCCCGCATCAACTTTCCTCTTCTTCACGTGGTCTGTTCTCATACTTCTCTTTTCCTTGTCTTTAGGTCGGTGCTGCCGCTCGAGATGGTGTTCAAGGTGTGGGAAGAGTTCCTCGCCACCGGCAGCTGGTCCGTGCTGTGGGCCGTCGGCCTTTCGCTCCTCCACTTGTTTGAAGGTAAGTCTTCCCCTCTTCTACTTGCCGCATTCATTCCGGTGGCTCACCAACATTTGCTTCCTTCTCTCTTGTAGATGAGCTGCTCAAGCGGCCCTTTGAGGGCATCCTGCTCTTTATTCAATCGCTGCCTCTCGAGAAGCTCGACGAAGGCGCCGTCCTCGACCAGACCGCGGTCTTCCGCAAGCAGATCCGCGAGGCCAAGTGGGTGCAGGAGTCCCTCTTTGCCCTCCTCGCCTAAACCCACACCAGTTATTTAATTTATTTATTGGTATTTATCCGCCACCGCGCGCACCGCTCTTTCCTGGGCTGCTGTGCGCGGCAGCTGGAAGCGTACCTCATAGGAGGACCACGCGACAAATATAAACCTACCTGTTGACGAATGACAGCGCTTGGGTTGGTTGGTTTTTTTCGATGGAAGAGTTACGCTTTACTTTAATTTAATTGGGTGAACTTTTTACTCGAAGTGGCCGGGGACGAGGCTGATGAAGCGGTGCTGCGGGAGGCTGTCCAGGCGGGCGACCTGCTCGGGGCTGAGCTCAAAGTCGAAGAGGGCGAAGTTGGCGCGGAGCCTCTCCTCGTTCGAGCTCTTGGGGATCACCTGAGGTGTAAAACAAAAGCGGAGGGTGAGCACACAAGCACCACCGCACACAACGCAACACGCGAGAGCGAGACGTACGGTGATGTGCTTCTGGACGCCCCATCGGAGGACGACCTGAGCCGCCGACCGACCCACTTCGGCAGCGATGGCGTTCACGACCTCGTTCTTGAGCAGCGGCACCACGCCCTCCGAGCTGAAGGTCGAGCCGAGCGGGCTGTAGGCCGTCAGCACGATGCCTGGACGTTCAGCGCATCGTCGCTCAGTTAGCTAAGGTGGTGCGGTGTGGTGTGGTGCAAGTGGAAAGGCTAATACCCTTGGAGGTGCAAAAGTTGAGGAGCTCGGCCTGGAAGAGATACGGGTGGAACTCGACCTGGTTCACGGCCGGCACGACCTGCGCGTCGGCCAGGAGCTCCTCGAGCTGCTTCACGGTGAAGTTGCTCACGCCGATCGACTTGGCCAGGCCCTGCTTCTGGAGCTCCTCCCTGGTTTGTTGTTAAGGTGGCGGTGGTTAGTCGTTAAGGTGTCGGCGTTGGGTAGTGGGCTGAGGGTGACGCACAGGGTCTTCCAGGTCTCCTTGAAGTCGAACGACCACGTAATGGCCGGGTTGATCTTGCCCTCCGGCGTGCGGAGCGGCTGCGCGATCTGCTCCTCCTCGAACTTGATCGGCCAGTGGACCAGGTACAGGTCCTACCACGCACCACACACAACAACACCCATTAAAACAGGGTACAGAGGTAGCAGAGCAACGACGGGCGTGGTGTCGGTACGAGATAAGGGATCTGGAGGTTCTTGAGGGTGTTGTGGATGGCCTTGACCACACGCTCCGGCTGGTGGTGGTTGTTGAACACCTTGCTCGTGATGAACAGCTCCTCACTGCCGATAGGAAGTTGAAGTGTGTTAGATAGCAACCGGCAATCATCAGACCCATCTCGAGAGAAGTGCGGTTGTGGACGTACCGCTTGACGAGGCCCTCATCGAAGGCGCTCTTGAACGCCTCGCCGATCTCGGCCTCGTTGCCGTAAATCTCGGCGCAGTCTGAAATAAGTAAAAAAATAAATTAATAAGTAAACAAATAAAAATAAATTTAAAAATAAAGAACAGTGTGAGGATACCGAAGTGGCGGTAGCCTGCCTTGATGGCAGCCTTCACGGCAGCGCCCACCTCGCCCTTGGCAGCCTGCCAGGTGCCCAATCCTGCAGGAAAAAAATAGATCAAAATCACCGGAAGATTAAGGTTAGATTAGGATGATTCCACTGAGGCAGTGAGGCGATCGCCATACCAACGACGGGGATCTTGGCGCCGGTGTTCAAGTCGAGGGTGGGAGAGAGGGTGGTCATCTTGTGGCTGTGTGTTGTGCTGTGCTGTGCGTTGTGCGTTGTGTTCTCGCTTTTGTTTCGCCTGCTACGTAGTGCACGTGATCCCGCTAACGCCGACAGCTGTCGGCATCGGCGAGCTCCAGCCACCTCACTATGATTGGCCCCGTGGGCCGGAGGGGACACCGCCACTGCCGCCCGCTCCCCGGACCTGGTCCGCGGGGGCTGGTCGCACCATCAACATCGACCAATGCTCATTTGACCTGTCTTGGTCTGGGATGGCAGATCAGAGAAGAAGAAGACATGGGCGCCAGCCAGGCCTAACGAGCCCAGTGGTGAGTAGGCTGGCAACACAGCGATTGATACCCATAGGCAAACTTGTACGCGAATTGTTGTTTTCATTTTGTTGATGCTGTCAGCTGTTGTGTCGTAGAAGGTGAATGGGTGGTGGGGGACATCCACGACCCCACTGGCTGGCGCGCCGGTGGGAGGAGGAGTCGAGTGGTGTGTAGCTCTGGTATGTGTGGTTTGTACAGATCTGCGGCGCAAACCTCTCCAATCAGGAAGAGGAAGCGGAGACGAGAAGAAGAGGAGGAAGCGCGAAGGTGACGACGATGCGGCCACGATCGTGGTAGTGGTGAGGGATCATGATACTGGTGAAGAAGTATAAGAGAGGAGACGGATGGAGGATGAAGAGCAAGACCGACGGATGCAAAATTGCGGTCGAGCTCGTTCACGGTCTATGTACGAGGTGGGAAAGGAGTGGTAGAGGAGGGAGCCGAGACGAGAAGAGAAGCTGGATGACGGAT
The DNA here is from genome assembly GCA_902749335.1 of Acanthamoeba triangularis. NCBI lineage: Eukaryota > Discosea > Longamoebia > Acanthamoebidae > Acanthamoeba > Acanthamoeba triangularis. The sequence goes on from CACVKS010001135.1 coordinate 10,881, forward strand.
GAAGGTGATGCCTCGGTCCATCTCGATCCATCGGTCGCCTCCGCGTCCGCCGACGAGGCCCGCGGCGGTGTCAAGTCGAATCCGAGCTCATCAGGGACGAGGATAGGGACTCGAGGTCGAAGGCCATCAGGGAGTCGGGGAGGTCCAGCATCGCTCGCGACGACCGGAGGTCCAGCTCAGGCGACGGCGGGCCGGCCAGGTGGAGCGGCGACGACGCCGAGGAGGAGACGGTCATCGCGTCGGTCATCATCATCATCCCAAAGGGCGACGACGGCGACAGCGGCGACGACGACGGGGCCGACGAGAGCGAAGAAGAAGAAGAACAGGCCGAAGAAAAGGGTGGTGGGTCGGTCGCCATGGGCGACACGCCATGGGAAGAAGAGGAGGAGGAGAGCGAGGAGAAGAGCAGCGGGAGAGGGTAGAGGCCCTCCATGCCCGTCGTAGCCGAGCAGGAGGAGCTGTCAAAGGACAGCAGCTGGGAGGTGAGCATCGTCGACGATGAAGACGACTGCATGCTCGTGTCGTCGGCGTCGACAGTGGAGTGTTGATGGTGGTGTGTCTGGTGGTGCGAGTGATGGTGATGCTGGTGGTCGTGCAGGTCGTGAAGTGATTGGCCGTCAAAGTGGGACGAAGTGCTGCTCGCATCGTGGGTGGGCGGCGAGGGGGCGGAGGCTGACGAGAGCGTGACCATGGCCGACGAGCTCGTGCGGAGCGGCGATGTCAGCGCGCCGATCGAGGACGTGGCCGAAGCGGGGTGGGACGACGATGCGGGCGAGAGGGTGAGCATGGCCGACGAACTGGTCTTGAGCGGCGACGTCAAGCTCTGCGACGCTTCGCCAAAGGCC
>CACVKS010001136.1:0-11724 GCA_902749335.1 Acanthamoeba triangularis
CTGAGGGTTGAGGTTGAGCGTGCCGGTGAAGATCTTCTCGGGATAGTTCTCCTTGACCTTCTTCTCCTTGATGCCGTCGAGCTTGGTGAGGTAGGGCGAGAGCGGCCGCTCGCCGACCTTACCCACCAGGGTACCGAAAGCCTTGTAGGCGGCCTCTCGCACCTCGGGCGTGCTGTCGTCCATGGCCTTGAGCAAAAGTGGACCCAGCAGCTTGATGGCCTGGCCCACCGACGCGCGCTTGGACTTAGTGATGAAGCGCAGGATGAAGGCCAGAGTCTGTTCGCGACCAGGCGGAGTCTTGGCGTCGGCCGCTGCGGGAAGATCCTCGGCCAGGTCGGTGAGGGCGAAGCACGTGTCCATCATCGCGTCGAGAGCTTCATGGAGGGCGGTGACGACGTTGGCCTTCTTCTCCTTGAACTTCGCCAGAAGGGTAGAGACCAAGTATTTGGCATCGGGCGAGTAGGCCTGGCGAAGCCCCTTGGCCAGAAGACCCGCAGCTTGGGCGGCCTTCATCACCACCGTCACGTTGGCATCCTTGTCGATGATCTAGTATCGATAAGAAATGAATAAGATCGCGTGTGAACGCACTACATCATGTGATTGGCAAGAAACCTTTTTGATTGTCTTGGTGAGTTCCTTGTAGTCGCCAGGCTGCAGACGCGGAGTGTTGAGGAGGGACAGTAGGGCATCCATCTGCTCGTTTCTCTCCTTCCACTTGGTCGAGGCCTAAGACACGACCAAACGCAAAGGTGAGAGCCGGATGTACCCAAGAAGCGGTTGTGTGAGAGGCAGCGGCTGACGCTACGTACCACTTTGTCATACCAATCGCCGGGGAGCTTTGACAGAATGTCGACGGGCTCCGCCAGCTCGTAGGCATCCATACCGCCCGACTCTTCGTCATCCTCTTCTCCACCGCCTCCGCCGCCCGCGCCACCACTAGTAGGCGCTTCTTCCTCGTCGTCTTGAGGCTGCTCGCATCGCAGGCGCTTCTCGGGCACGGCCTTGGTCTTGGGCAGTGCCTCGAACGCGGTGTTGAGGTCCTTGGCCTGTGCGGGTCGCAGCGTGTCGACGGTGGGCTTGAGGGCCGCTCCGGCCCAGCGGTACATCTCGATCATCAGCTTCTGCGCTTCCTCGCGCACCTTGGCGTTGCTGTCCTCGAACATCTTGGCCACCTCCTTCAAGATGGGCTTCAGCGGCACGTGCTTGTGGCCAAAGGTCTTGAGCGCGAGCGCGATCGTCGAGATGGTGGTCGAGCTGATCTTCCACTGTTTGCTGAAGCACTCCGGAAGCAAAGCAGTCTGCACGTACCAACAGGCGGCGTCAGAAGCTAACAAGAGCGAGAACCAGAGCTGTAGGGGAGGCGAGAGACGAGGCTACGTACAATGACGGCTTCACCAGATTTGTCCACCTCGATGAAGAGGAGCAGCGCTTCGATCGCCTTCTGCACTGTGTTCGACCTCCCGCCAAAACAGTTCACGGCCAGCGGTTGGCACAGACCGTTCAATCTGCGCTCCCATGAGTAAGCAATCCATTTGGAGAATCTGGACCTACAGCGGACGTACTTTGTGGGGTTCTCCGCTCGATCGATCCAAGTGAGGAGGGCCTCAAGGCCCTTCTCCTGAGCCGCAGCATTCTTGTCCTCGACAATCTTCTTGAATTTCGGTGCTGCGGGGTGGAATGGTTCGAATGAGTGATTCCGATTTCCCACATGACCGAGAAGTTGGTGGAGGAATCGAGTGTAGGGTACCGTATTCGTCAAAGATGCCATTGTCGGTGGCCTCTTTGAAGTTCTGCTGCAATTGTTCGTAGGCGGCCCGCCGCACCTTCCAGTTCTTGCTCTGAACGCGCTCCGCCAGCGGTCCCTTGTATAGGTCCTCATCGTCCGCCATTATGCGTTCTCGTACGCAGATGTCGTAGCGTTGAAATAAGGGAACAGATTACCCTTTGTTGGCTCGAATTACGGTGGCTTCCCTTCCTCCAAGAAAGGGATTACGATGCCTTGTAGATTACGAGCCGGAGGATTGGTGTAAGCGTGTAGCCAGACGAAGTGTTGCTGTTTGCTTGGGTGCTCTCTTCAGCGCCCACCAAAAGCGCGGGAAAGCAAAAACACGCAAGGCATGTTCTGGGCAACGGCTGCATTCGTTAAATGCTTGAGCAATACCCCCAAAAAAGAATCGTGCCCCAAGTGCTGATCTGATCCTTGTCCAGGACTCCACCACAACTTCCCTCTTCTCTAAGTCTTCAAGTTGATAGTTTTCTTTGTTGCTTGCTCAGATCATTGTTGTCCCTTGGTGTTGCCTTGGACCTGTTCAGCACTGTGATCCTTGTTGCGAGGCCGGGCATCGATTTGAGCGTCGGGGTGGGCCGCTCGAAAGGCTGGGAGCTGCTGTAGGGCCTCGTCGATGCGCGCAAGAGCGGGGAAGGCCGTCGTGACGTCGATGCCGAAGCGACGGGCGTTGTAGAGCTGTGGCACCAGAGCCAGATCGGCCAGGGTGACCTCATCGCCCACACTGTACCGACCTGCAGTCGTCGCTATGGTCTTCTCGTAGGCTAGGCATGACACGAGCGTTGGTGAGCAGAAGACTAATTGTGGTCTGACGATCATCTGCCAGGGCGCACGGGCGCGTACCTCGAAGGCCACGCTCGATCCACTTGCGCGCGAAGGCGGCCTTGCCCTCCTCGTCATCGCCAGCGATCGCTGCCAGCACCGAGCTGTTTTGGAGCGGCTGCGTGTCTGCGCAGATGATGCTCACCAGCTGCCGCACCTTGGCGCGCTGCAACGCTGCCGTCGGGCCCTGGGCCAGGGCCGGCAGCAATGCAGGCTCGGGCCTCGTCTCCTGCTCGAGCCCGTTGAGTGAACGAACAGGGTAAGATGGGGTGAAGAAGTGGGCGGGACCTCGAGGTACTCCAAGATGGCCACGGACTGACCGATTGCGGCGCCGTCGATGAGGAGCGTGGGCACGGCCTTCATGGGGTTAAGACGCTCGTACTCAGTCTGGTGCTGCTCGCCCCCGCCCTTGGCCGCAAGATTAACTGCCCGGTACTCGTAACGGATGGCCCTTGAAGGCGAGCGCAATGCGGACACGGTACGAGCATGAGCTGCGCCAGTACGAGTACAGCACCGTTCTGTCGCCACTACCGCTGTCGCTGCTCATCCTCTTGTTGTTTACGCTGGTTGGCGAAAATAGCACGTTTTATTATTTCTTTATCTTTATTTTTGGCTTGTGCGCAACCAAGTGGTCAGTGCTTGATGATGATGGTGCCGACGTTGTTGGTGTCAAGCGTGCGATGGGCCTCTCGGATCTTCTCCAGGATAAAGGACTTGGTCACCTTGGGCACGATCTCTTCCTTGGAGACCTTTTCCATCAGGTCGCTCAGAACGTCTGATGGGCATTGGGGTGGTGTCAGTTCGCCGAACACCACGACGCGCTGAGGGATTGCGTACGGAGAAGCCGCCCTTGCTGTGAGCCGGCGAGAAGCCACGACTGCTCAAACACAAAACTGAAACTGGCTCCCTTCAGAAATAGCAGACGCGAGTCTGGCGGATCCAACTGAGTTGAGGCAAGCGATGACGGCGCAGGGTGAGCAATCAAAGTGAATCCAGGACGCAGAGTCGGTGCTTCGGTTACCTGGAGTTGTGCGGAGGAGGTGGCCCACCGGCCCAGCGGGGCGAGGCAGCTTATGAGGTCACGCCGGGAGGGATAGGCAGCGCGACCGCGCGCTTCGGATGACACCATCTCGGAGATGATCGGCGATAGCTCCCGCTCTCGCTTCTCCTTCTCTGTGGTGATGTGGCGTGCGTCAACGTGGCGAGAATAACTGACTTACCGAGGAGTGGCGGGATGGAGAAAACCTGCAGCGGTGGTGGTCGACAGGTGCTCGGTCAACGGAGTGGCTTCAAGGAGGAAATCCACACCCTGCCCTCCAGTCTCTTCCATCACCGCGTCTACAAGATTCTCTGTAGTCAAGTCTATAACTCGGTCAAGCCTGCGCCACAGCGAATTGCAACAGTAACAAGCGTTAGGAATGAAGATGATCACTTGCCAAACCGTGGGGAAGACGATGAATGGCTGGAGCCACGTACGTGACGCGAAGATCGTTCAAGAAGTTCAATTCCTCTACCGAAGACGCGGCGGCGATTACCTTGGCGCCCCAAGAAGTGGCCAGCTGTACTGCAATGTGTCCATACGCTGACCCCGCTGTATACCAATCCGCGTGAGCATACAGTAAACGGCACCACACACTACACTTGGCTGAGCGCGAGTCTCACCATTCAGCACGAGCACGGTCTCACCGGGCGAGAGTTTGAAGTGGTAGTGCAGCGCGGTGTAGGCCCAGATGCCACCGAGAAGACACGCCACCGCCTCCTCGTGGTTGATCTCCAGTGGCTTGTACGCTGATGCAAAGAGCATTAGATGGGCACAGCCCGATAATCACGACCAGTACGTGTCTTGAGTACCCACGAAGTAGTGACTTACGGCCACATACTGCGCGTAGCCACCACCCACGTCGAGCGGGAGGACGGCTGCGAGAAGAATATGGTGAGCTCAAGCAGCATCGTAGCAGCACGCACACGCAAACGCACCGATGACTTCGTCTCCCACTTTGAAGCGGTCGACCTCCATGCCCAACTTCTCGACGACGCCAGACACAGCATAGCCAGGCACTGCCGGCAGCCGCACAAACTGCGCAAAGTCTCCCCGGCGCACCGCCCCGTCGATGGGCGCCACCGCGCTCGCCTTCACCCGCACCAGCACCTCGTCGTCCGCTACTTCCGGCCGTGCACACTGCACACCACCCAGCACACCACACATCGTGAACCAACCCCGAGAGCCGTGCCGCCGTCAGCAGAGGTCTCGCCCCCAACAAATCGAATTCAAATCCCAAGCCCAGAATGGACGGGGCAAGGTATGTACATTCTTCATGAAGGAGAAGCCCTCCTCAGTGCCGAACTCGGTCAGGGTCACGCTACGCATCGTCCCTTTGCTCCCCACCCCTGCTGAGCTGCCATTCATCTTCTGAATAAATAAAATAAATAACCCGCAAAAAGGGCAGTTTATAAATTTATTGCTGACGTCACTGCGGTGGGAGGTGGGTGTAGGAGATGCCGAGAGAGAGGAGGACGATGAGCGTAAGAGGCGTCCGCAGCTTGAGGTACCAACGGGGCACCATTCGATGAGAAGCGGCCATCAAGTCGCCCGCATAGACGGACGCGAAGCCGGCCATCAGCGCTGCGAGCTGGACCGAGGGGGATGAGGGAAAGAGACCCAACGCACCAAAACCGACCAGGCTCGGCACCACACTGCGGATCGAGAGCACGAGTTAGATGTGCACACACGCGCACCCACACACAACGCACACGCACGATACGACTGATTGAGTCATTGCGCACCTGAACCCGTATCTCCATTCCTCGCCATTGCCGCCCGTTGATGAGGGCATGTCCTGCTCCTTGACCGTAGGCACCACAGAGTCCTTTGCTGATGGTGGTCGCCGGTAGTTCGCCATGGCGAGTCCCCAATGGACGGCCCCCATGAAGCTGAGGATGCTCACACCGTAGACCGCCTGCAGGTGGACAAGCTGGTCGGGCGCCACGGACAGCGAGAGTGGCGTGAGGTCTACACCGCCGGCAGCTACGCCTGCCGCACACGAGACGAAGGGTATCAAGCCTGCGGCACCGAGCCACAAGGGCGCCTTGGGCACTGAACGGTCCTGATTGAAAGGCCGAAAGGTTAGACCTGGTGGTAACGTGCGTTATCTTGAAGATCAAGGCTTGCGCCCATACCGAACTAGCGAGCCGTTCTTCCCGTGCCTTCACAGGCGCTGCAGTGGTAGAGTACGCCGACGCCTGCGCAGTTCCTGGTCAGATGAATCAAAGTCGCCTCCCAACTTTCTCACACGCAGTTGGCAATTGGGCTGACCAAAGTACCAGCGAGGGCAAGCGGCTGGGGAAGACCCGAGCGGAAACGAATCGTGGTCGCAAAATGCTTACGCGCTTCATCTTCTGCAGGTCATATTATTTAACCCAGGGAAGTGGCGAGCATATCCTCTGTCATTTGTCCAATCGATTCGACACAAAGATTAGCAACGCGCACGCAAAGCGATCGCACATACCACTCATACCAGCACCGCACAGCTGGCTTTGGGCTTCGCTTTCGCGCCAAAAAACCTTTTTCGCGCCACAAGGGCAACGGACGTTTGATCGGTGGAACCCCAGACGCGTCGTCCACCGCCCCCGAAGCAGATCCACACGTAGTGGTAACCTTGATCTTCTGGAGGAAAATCTTCAAATTTTCAAAGCCCATTCATATATTCTCAGCACAGGAATCGAGGAAGACGAACAGATCGAAGGTACCAAGGAAGGATGCAGGACGCAGAGCTAGCCAAGCGAAAGAAACGATGCTATGATCTAGTGGTGCAGCTGGATGAGCTCGAGGGCCAACAACGCGAACAAGATGAGCACCTGCAGAAGATTAAGCGACAAAAGACCGATCTGCACACCGAGTTCGAGAACGAGAAGCGATCATTTGTAGAGGAGTGGATCAAGGCCGAGGCGGCAACGAATCGAGACGCCGAAATTGATCGAGCCGAGCGCGCATGGAATGAGTGGGTGAGTTACGCCCGGGCTCACCCGTCTGAGGCCCGTCAGGCGGTTGTGGAGGTGGCCGAGGACAACACTCACACATCGAGCGACAGCGCAGCGGCAGCCGCGACCGACACTAACGAAGAGGGCATCCCCGTGCCGCAGCTTCAAGAGCGAGCGCAAGTGGCCGAGCCTCCGCGTCTGCGCTCCACCCGAAGATCGAGGCGCAGCTTTTCGCTGACCAGCCCCACCGCCCCGTCCACGCCCGTGCGCAAGAAGCTCGAGTGGGACGAGAACGCCGCCCACAACGAAGGCGCCGACGCATCAGAACTGATGCCCTCGCCCGGTGGCCCCCCGTCGTCCGCGTCGTCGCCCGCCTCCACCACGACAGCGGCAGCCGCCGCAGACAGTTCCGCTGCGCCTGTGCTGTGCAAGTTGCCAACTCCGGTGCGCGGTCGTTCGACTTCGCCGGCGGCCGCCGGCGCTGGTGCGACGACAGCGGCCACTGCCGCACCCAGCAGGAAGGAGCTGATCGACGAGCTGCTCAACCCTTCGCCTTCGTCAGCTGAGGCGTCATCTTCATCACCAGTGCCCCAGGTCGTGGTCTCCGCGCCACCAACATCAGCATCGGCGAACTCGGCTCGCGTCCTTTTCGAGGAGTGAAGCTCCAAGACAACATCACCATCACCATCATCAGCGTCCGTCTTGGCCTCTCTCCACCGCTCCTCAGCGCCTCTCGCAACAGCAGAGAAGAAACGGAGCGACTTGCCCTCACCACCTCTCGTCTCTGCACCGTCATCACTCTCCCTATCCCATCTTGAACACATCCCTTCCTTTCCTTTCCCCCCTTAGTCCGTCACAGCCTGTAAATGTCATGCATGTGTACATGTTCTTCAACATTTTATCATCTTACCATCATCAGGACCCAACCTTCAGCCCACAGCTTTGTTCCTTGGGCAGCGGCCAAGATTGAGTCGACCTGGACCCAGCCCACCAGAGGAGCTGGACAGCCACCTTAATATGAATCAAAAAAAATCGCAAATTAAGGGCAAATTAAAGCCAAGGCAAGGCTTGCAACCACACAACAAGAAGCCCGATTTCTCTGTGTTTGTTTTGAATTGGCGACGGCAGCAAGATTCCTCACCAAGCAAAACAGGCTTGGAGGTGGCAAGCCAGCAGATTTATTTCGCCCTTCTGTCGTTGGCTTCGCGGTACATGCCGCTAAGATGTCTACCGATACAGTGAAGTTTTCCAAGGTTCGAATCTTCTCATTCTTTCTTATCGATAGAAAGAAGAAATTTGTGGCCCCCTTGAACTGATTTTTTATGCTTAAAATTTGACTCAATCACAATCACGATGCCAGCGTAAGTGCATTGTTTGGCCCCATTTTCTATTTCCCAGTCCATCTAATCCCCTCCCACCTACTCTTTACACAGTTATTCGAGAACGCGGTGCTCAAGGTCCAGGTACCAGGCCCTCCACCCGCTGCTCCCCCTTTGCAGCCCGCCTGAAGCTGCAACTGCCCGGCACGCACGCAGCACGCCCTGTGAGCGCTCTCCTCACCATCTCTTCATCTTCCCCTCCGAAAGGTGGTCATCGCTGGTGAGACGCACGCCTACGAGTTTCCGGCCACCTCGACCGTCGATCACGTCAAAGTACTTCGCTCTCCACTCCACTCTGCTCTCTCTCTCTCTCTCTCTCTTCATCGGTTCATGTTGTCCTTGAGGCTGGCTGCTGAGTGTTGCGTGTTTCTCTTCTTATTCTTCTCATGCCCTAACTCGTGCCGTGCGCAGTATGAGATCTTCAAGAGGACGCCCACACTCAAAGGCAAGGAGCTCAACGACTACTTTCTCGCCTTGAACGAGGTACCAGCGCCAGCCGGTGATAGTGCTGATCGAACTAGTGTTTCGCTTTTCACGTTGTGCATAGGTTATATATAGAGGTATTTTAACTCTTTCCAAACCAATCGCCAGGATGACGTGTTGCACGTCGAGTTCGTCAAGCTGGTTTGGTCGCACGAGCAAATACACAACGCCTTCCTCGGCGAGACGCCCGTGCAGCTGCAGCTGCAGCCGCGCGACAAGTACCGTGCTCTCTCATCTCTTCCCCCTCCGCCACCCGCGTTCTAATGGCGGACACACCGTGTGGTGATATCAGGTTCGAGCTGTACGGCGGTAAGAAGGGGAGTAGCGTGCGACCGGCAGGCAGCCGAAGAGACCCGCCCAAGCCCGCTGACAACCTGTCGACAACAAAACCTACTACTGCCACGCCCTCGCCCGACACGGTCGACGTCATCCTGAGCGACTTCACATCACGTACCTGCGCACCGCTTCCGCGAGGGCCTCGGCCCGTTTCTCACACTTCCTTGCGCGCGCCCAGGGTTGGACAAACTGTTCGATGACGCCAAGAGCACGCTGACGGCCGCCGAGGAGGCAGCGATCGGCGATAAGCTGCGAAGGCTCAACGGAAACAAGGTACGCACTCGCACACGCGCGCGACTCGCAGGGGCACAGTTAAGAAATTCGTTGTGGTGTGCGCTCGCGCTCGGGGTTTGAAATCAGGACAACATGGTCGAGGCGCAAGTTTCGCTGAACGACGGTACCACCGTGTTCCTCGCGCTTCCCCATCACCACACACCCGAGACCGAGGGCGCCGCCAGCGCCGCACAGCACTTGCAGGTAAGCAACACGGAACGTCTCTTATTTGGGCCACAGCGGCTCCAACAACGCGTTAACCACCAATTGCGATCGTCGTGGGACGGGCAGAACGACGCCATCGCGCACCTTGACAAGGTGCTGGAAGCCCTGCGTAAGGGCGCGGGCGAGGTGCGACTGCTCCGCAAGGCCGAGCTCACCTCGCTGCCCTCGGCCGAGGGCGGCGTCAAACCCACGACGAAGGAAGGCAGCCTTAACGGTCACAGTGACAGTGCCGTCGCTGAGGCCGAGCAGGTCATCGAGGTGCAGCACGCAGGGGCTGAGCGAGCTGTGGATGGTGGCGATGAGATGGAGCAGGCCAAGGCAAGGCCCGCGTTGATGGCGTCGTCGTCTTCCTTCCCGTCGCTCCCCTCCATTTTCGACGACCGACCCCTGTCCGGCACACCGCAGCCGTTCCGCAAGTACGGCGCGCGCGACCGAGCGGGCTTGCCGACCGGCAACCAGCTCCCACAGCAGCGACAGCCCGCCACCGGCAGCGGCAGCTCGGGTCCCCTTATTTCGCAGCGCTCGCGTAAGGAGTCGTCGCCCGCCCGGCGCCGGCCGGCGCCGGCGCTGGGAAGCTCGGGCACGATACCACCTGAGGAGACCAACGGCCGACTGAAGAGCACCTACTTCAACCCACAGGTCCGCAAGATCGCCCTGGGGTCCCAGAGAACCTCGAGAATGGTAAGAATGCTCTTACTCTCGCCCCGTATTACTTGCACTGATGCCGTTCGCTCACCGTTCATTGGGCGTCGTGTGTGTCGCGTGTATCGCGTGTATCTTGTGTGTCTTGCAAAAGGAAAAACTGAGGAACATTCAAATCGGGTCTCTGATCGGCAAGCCCCTCGGGTGGACGAGCGGCGAGGAGGAAGTGCGCGACTTCCGCGCAAAGATGGCGCGCCTGTTCGACTTCGACAACTGGGAGCTGGGCGAAAAGGCATTCGTCAACATCCAGCAGGTACTATGCACACCCCTCTCTTTTCTCTCGGCCTGGTGGTGTATCAATGATTAGTATATCTTTTATTGTTATTGCTATTGTTATTTTATATCGCTAACGCACACACACATGAGCAGGTGTCGGGCACCAATTTTGAGCTGCCGTTGGCCGCCGAGCAGGTGCGGGTGAAGCTCCACTTCCCCTCGGGCTCGCTTGTGCGCACCCTGCTCTGCTCGGCCGACGACACCGTGTATGATTTGGGTACGTACCTTGTCCCGCATCCCCCCTCCTCCAAGTTTTTTTTCTTTTGCGGGTGAGCATTCTTCTCATTCCTCAACCACACCACCGACACCGTAGTGGCGACTGGTTTGTCGAGCGTCAAGATCCGACAGGCGATGTCCATTTCGGGCGAAGTCAGCGACTACCTGGTCAAGATCTGCGGGTAACCGTCGCCACCAGAAGTTGCAGTGCTTGCGTCTGTAAGATGTAACCGACACGACACGACACGGATCTAGGTATTCCTGGTACATTCTCAATCTCGACACCAAGTTGCGAAGTGTGGATTACGTGCGCGAGAGCATCAAGCGGAACAAGGAGGTCGAGTTCGTCCTGGTCGAGCGGTCCTCCTTCAAACGAACCGATCTCCAGGAACTGGTCTACCTCGACCACTTCCAGGTCTGCGCCCTACAACCCACCGCCCATTGCAGTGAGTGGTGCGACAGCTCGGTTTTTTATTTGTCGACTCACTCGGTTGGTGCTGGCGGCGGCGCAGGACGTCGATTTGGGGATGGACATCGAGCCGTTCGACGACGACGAGGACTCGTCCCTCGCCGGCGGATTCGGCGAGAAGAAACACATCCCGCTCTCTGAAATCAAGCGCAACTTTGAGCTTAGGTTCGTACCGTGCGTGTGCGTGCGGCGCGCTCCTCTGGTTAAGGCGCCTAACCGCTAACGCGCGCCAGGGTCATTTGCCTGGAGGATGCGGACTTTGGCGAGGTGCCAGCGATGCAGCAGCTCCCCAAGGGCGTGCCCATCCACTTCTACGTCTCTGCGGCCCTCTACCACGGTATCCACATCCCCCTCCCCCCAGCACACCGGCGGCGGCGGGCGATGACGACGACGTGGCCACTGACGGTTGTGCACCGGAACGCTGGGCGCCAGGCGGTGAGAGTTTGGCGCCGGAGATGAAGACGACCGCCACGCCGTCGATGCTCTGGTGTCAGTGGCTGCGGCTCAACCTCCAGATGTGCCAAATTCCCAAGGTAAAGCTGTGTGTCGTGTGTGTGTGTCGTGTGTGTCGCTCACAACGCGTGCACCGACGCCAGGCCACACGTCTGTGCCTGTCGTTGATGGGCGTCAACCCCAACGACGGGTCCGAGTTCCCGCTCGGGTGGGTGAACCTCAATCTCGTCGACTACAACGGCAACCTCCGCATGGGCGTCACCTCTCTCAATCTCTGGCCGGGCGAAAAGGCCAACCCCATCGGTACCCTTCCCCCTCCCCACTCG
>CACVKS010001137.1:0-12292 GCA_902749335.1 Acanthamoeba triangularis
GTGAGTGAGTGCGTGTCGTGCGCGTGTCGTGAGGGTGAAAAGGGTACTTGGCGAAGGTGTTGGCGCCGTAGGGCTGGACGGCTTGCGAGTGCACCTGGCCGTGGGCGTCCCACCGCACGATCTGCATGTAGCCGTCACCCGAGTCCGCCACCACGCGGGCCTTTTTGATATCGACCGTACCCTGGACTGTTCATCCCCCATTCAGCTCCAGAAAGAGAGCGAAAGCGAAAAGCGAAAGCGAAAGAGGGAGCAGGGCGGCGTACTGGTGTGGAGGACGTCGGGTCCGCCGCTTAGGTCGAACTCCGCACGGCCGCGGATCAGTCGCTGCTGCTGGCTCCACTCCGGGTCCATTCGCCCCGCGCCCCACTTCAGGTCGCGCCCCGCGTTTTCGACGTCATCGAGGAGCCGGTCGGGCGTGAGGCCCAGTTCCGCGGGGGAGATGAGCTGGGCCGCGGCCTGGCCGTCGCCGCCTTCACCATCGCCGCAGCGGGTGTAGAAGCGGTGGGCGACAGCCCCGGACTCGACCAGGTGCTGTCGGAATGCGAAGAAGGCAAGCGGGGCGGCGATGGAGTGGCCGCTCATGGCGAGGTCCCACGAACTGAGGAGAGCCATGGCCCGCACCAACATCGGGCGGTCCCGCCGCAGCCGCTCCTTGCCCACTTCCTCCACCCTTACCCATTCGAACACATCGCAAACGACACGACACACGACACACACGACACACACGACACACACGACACACACGACACACACGACACACACGACACCGGCGAGGGACTGGTTGACGAGGTAGGCCATCAGCGACCCGCGCGCGTAGGTCTCGTCGAACTTGATCCGCACGAACTCGTCAGCGTCCAACCCACCCTTGTCGGTACCGTTGTTGTTGTTGTGGGCAAGGGCGGCGCTGAGCAGCTCGAGGGCGCGCAGGGCGCGGTTGGTCATGCGGCGCTCGATCATGCCCGACACGGCGGGCGCGCGGTCGATGTCGAAGTCAGCCGGCGATGGGTTGTCGCCGCCGCCCGACGTGACCCGGAACGGCGACGAGTTGCAGTTCTGGACGAAGCCCGACGACGGGTTGAGCACGTGGGGCAGCCGGTCCCACGGCACGTACGTCGGCGGCCACACCGTATTCGACGTGTTCCCTGTTGTTGCCTCAACCTTCAATGCGTGTCGTGTTGCGTGTGCGGTGTGTGCGGTGTACGTGAGAGAGAGACTTGGTACCGGGTACGGGGGCGGACCAGTCGTGGTCGGCGGACGACCGGTTCTGGGGAAGCAGCGCGTTGTAGCCGTAGAAGATGTTGCCTGAGTTTTGGTTAAGGTGGCGGGTCTGGTCAGCATTTGTTGGTTAAGGTGGCGGGGCTGGTCGCGTTTTGGTTAAGGTGGCGGTGGTGCCTTGGTGGTCGGCGTAGACGGCGTTGAGGAGGGGCATGGTCTGCCGGCCGAGGGCGGCCGACCACTCCTCAAAGGTGGTAGCCTTGGTCATTGCCAGCCACTGGTCCAGTTGGTCAATTCTCTCGCTGCCGCTGTACCGAATCGCATACGTGCCCTGGTGGTGCGTGCGGTGCGTACGAGATCCCATGTGTGAGGTGGTGCAAGCGTGTGCGCGTGTGTGTGGTCCAATGTGGCGGCAGGCGTACCCGAGGGTTCTGGATGACCGGCGCGTTGTGTGACGGCGACCACAACACCTCGCGTTCCACCTCCCAGCTCCACCGCCCGAATATGTTCAACTGCGGCCAATCACACGAGGAGGATCATTATCCAATATTCCAAACAATGTTGGAAATATTATAAATAAAAAATTTATTTATATAAAACTGAAACTGAAACAGGAATTGCGTACCGACATGGGGATGATCTTGCGCTCCAGCGTGTGCCACTCACCGTCGAAGAGATAGCGGAGGCGGTGGGCCTTGTCCATCGTCAGCTCGTAGACGTCGACCACATCGGGGCTGTTTACCGTGTGCCCCCACCCGAGCTGAACGAACGAATTGTCCAGCCAAAGGCAGAGAAAAGAGCTTTGAGTCATCCACGCAGTGAATTGCGCGCGCATGGTTCGTTACCTGGCGGTTGTGGCCCGACAGCGGAATGGGACAACCCGGAAACACTCCACCCACAAAATCCCAGCCTTCTTCGCTGTGGAGGTGCGCCTCGTACCTAGGCACCACACAGAAGGAGTGAGTGAGCAGTTATGGGAGAGGTTTGTAGTGGTGATGCGGTACGCTACCAGCTGAAGGGTCCGGCCCAGGGCTGATGCGAGTTGATGGCGAGGAACGTGGACCCGTCCTTCGTCTTCCGCCCCGACACGGCGAACGCGTTCGAGGCAAACGCTCGCTCGGCGGGCCGCGCTTCATCGCCACCGTCACCACCTTCCGCGCTCGCGTCGCCGCTGTCGGCCGACCCAACGTCCGCTGATCGCGCATCGTCATCGTGCACCTGGGCGGGTTCGCCAGCCACCGCCGCCGCAGCGCCGTCGTGCGTTGTAACGGCGGCAGCAGCAGTGGCGTTGGCTCCCGTTTGTGTGTAGGTGATGCCACCGATCTCCACGCCGCCGCCAGCAGCTGCGGCCTTCCCGCGGACCGCCCCAAACGCTTCAGACTCGTGGTCCTCGTCGATAGTGGTGGCGGTTAAGGTAGCGGTGGCAGTTGAGGTGGCGGCGGCGGTGGTGGCAGCGGTAGCCCGAGGCTCGGTCGCGACGACCACGCCGGCCTGCTCCGTGGGGAGAGAGTCGGCGAGGAGAGGCACGAGGGATACCACGTAGCGCTGGAGCTGGACCCACCGCCGCCCGAGCGTCTCGCGCATGTCGCTCTTCTGGGCCTCGAGGTTCATCAGCCGCTGGGCCTTGGTGTCCTTGCCCTCGCCTGCGAGCTTGCGCACCACCTCGTCGAGCTTGACGAACCAAGGAATCTTATTCACGAAGCACGCCACCACGTCTGCCACCAACCGGTTGATGACACGTCAGCACGTGTGCGGTGTGTGCTGTGTGTGCTGTGTGTGCTGTGTGTGCTGTGTGTGTGTGGTGTGTGCGGTGCGCGTGCCTTGTGGTGAGACGGGGAAGAGATCGCTGGCGATGACCCGGGTGGTGTGCCAGTAGGCGAAGAAGTTGATTCCGTCGGCGTAGGCGCGGAGCACCTCGCGCAGGTGGGGCGACAGCTGCTTGTCGTACTCTGCGTCGACTCTCTCCCGCAATCGGAGCAGGTGCACCAGGTAGTCGTTCATGTACGCCGTCTTGCCTGACGCCGCACACACTTTGTGAGCCCACCGCACACAACACTCGGCCCAACACGACCGCACGACACGCATGACACGCACACGGACTAACCTTCGACCGTGGCGAGTTGGCCTCGCGAGGCGAGCAGGGCCTTCTGGATGGTGGCGAAGTCGTCCTGGGCGTGGGCGTAGGCCAGCCCGAAGGCCACCTCCGCGTCCGTCTTCGCGAAGATGTGAGGAATGCCCCACGAGTCCCTAGTGGTGGTGATGGTGGTGACGGTGGTGATGATAGTGATGAGGATCGTAGTGCTGGTTGTGTGGTTCATGAGGTTGATGATGTATGTTCATGGTGAGGTGAGGTACCGTAGGATGCGGGTCGTGGGGTATTCGTCGGCGAGGGAGGCCATGTGCGGGTCGAACTGGACGAGCGGAGGGAAGGTGGTGTAGATTACGAGGGCCACCAGCACCACCACACCCACGGCCAGCAGACGGGCCCACCATGCCAACAGCCCGACCGCCTGCTCACAAAAGCAAAGAAACAAAAGAGAAATTATTTAATCACCTCTGAGATTAAATCATTACCCGATAGAGATTAATAAATTAAATCCCATAATTAGCGCTAAAGGTTATTTTACATGTACGCGAGCGGCAATGCGTTGCCGTGGTGGTCAGGTGTACCATCGAGTGTCACTGGCGTATTTTCAGGTTTATCTATTTTATAATTTTTCCTTCCGGATGTTAATTGATTTTATTTTCTTTTTTCTTTTTTTTAGAAGGAAAACCATACATCTTTCTTGTCCTCGGGCTGGGCTGACCCCCGAAGATGAGGTTCTCGGCACATCGAAGGTTGGTCGCGACAGCGGTGGCCCTTGTGCTGTTCTCCTGCGTGTCAGCCACCACCGCAACCAGCGGGACGGTCACCTACGGCTGCAGACCCGTGAACCACAACGACACCTCGGCCTGGCTCTCCGTTTCGCGTGGCCTGTTCCGAGGCGACGTGTTCCAATACTGGCTCTCCCAGTCCTACGCCTACATGACCCACGTCCAGTACTCCCCCCCCCGCTTCGTTTTTCGTTCTTTTGGACTTCGTAACCGCCAATTTTCGGTGTGCGGTCGGGCGTGTGCGGCAACAGACAAGAAGTAGTTGGTACGACGACGTGGCCACTGCCGCCGACAGTCGTCCCGGTCAACGGGCTGGTGCTGTCGGTGAATTGGACCTCCTACGGCTTCTACGATTCGGTGCGCGTGCTCCTGCAAGACGCGCAGAACTGCGTCTACGACTACGACATCCCCACGATCAACCCGTGGACCTACACCCTGCGGCACAAGCACTGCTACAACGCGTCGCTGCCGCTGTGGACCAAGATCGTGCCGGACAACATCAACGACATGGACCGGGTCAAGCACATCTACTTGGTCTCGCTCGACTACATCGCCGCCCTCTCCTTCAACACCACCTTGCCCACCACCATCGTAAAGGTGCGTGTGCCACGCCGCGTGTTGTGTGGAGTGTGTCGTGTGCGCTAAAATCGGGCCTCGATTAGATACCACGCGGAGATGTGCCGATGACATCGGTCGTGGGCGCGAGCTATCAGAGCAATCACGGCAACGACGACCAGCTCTACGTCATTCGTTCCAACGACTCGCCAAGCAAGCCCTCCGAGATCCTTAACTTTGTCGTCGACGCTGCCGACCAGGGACCGGACCTGCGCTTCGGCCACGTGACCTACCTCGAGGGCGAGTCCGACACGCTGTTCACCAACGACAACTCGACACAGCTTCTGTGGACGCAGGTGGTGCCCGACTGGCAGAACACGGGCACGACGCAGGGGGTTCTGTTCGACTACAGCCTGCAGGCCCCGCGCTTCTTCCGTCGCGGCGAACTCGACTTCAGCGGATCGCCCAACGTAACCTTGCCTCATATATGAGCTCACTCACGCACCACTGCACGTTTGCGGGAGCTTACTTTTGTGATTGGGTGACTGGCAGGCGAAATGGGGGACGCACGCCTTCAGCCGAGTGCCGGGCGTCGAGGCGATGATGATCACCACGGCCAACCAGACCAACTCGGCGGGTGCGGCAGTGTTCGCCCAGGCATTGTGTGTAAGTGGTGTTTCACCAGCGCCCCGACTAAACTGCGTGTGTGGTGCATGTGTGTGGCATGCGTGCGCTGTATTTCGCTTGTCTCAGGATTCGATATACACGTGGTCTACCTCAATGCGGAGCTGCCCAGCCTCTCCTTCGTCGATTCGCTCACTGTGACGGACTCCACTCTGCCCTCGCTCGGGCAGGCCATCGGTACACGCTTTAGCCACCACACGACACACATGCACCACACACGCTGACCACGCACGCGCGGCTGGTCTGGCACTCACCCTCGCAATCAGAGTTCCGTGACAAGTGGGCCGACTTTGCGGTGATGATGGCCACGCACAGCGCCAATGGCTACACGTGCCTGCAGCTGTTCATCCACTGCATATCTGACCTGGCCCTGTGCTATGGGACCATGCCGCGTCCACTGTAGAGCAGTTGTAGCGCAGTTGTACAAAAGAAAGTTAGGCTATTTGCTGACGTCACGGTTGCACGGAAACCACGTGATTGGACAGGGGCTCCAAAGAGGATCACGCAGCGACGTTCTAACTGGACACAAATAAGGAGCAAGTTAATGATGTCGACAAAAATGAGGAAAGGATGTGGAAGCGACCAACCGGCATCTTCCGTGTGGGAACACAGCTCACAGCGCCACCTACTAAAGGATCCCCCCCACACCCCACCAGCATAATCTTCACCCTCTCTCCTTCTACAACAGCATTAGTAACACTCCCAACAGCTCAACAACCTCCCAACAATGAAGACCCACACCTTCACCGCTCTCTTCGTATTCGCCTGCCTGCTCGTGGCGTCAGCCCTTGGTGACCCTGGCGAAAGCGAACTCCGCCCTGGTGGCCCCGGCGCTGGTAACCCTCGCCCAGGCGGACCTGGCCCGGCTGACCCTGGCGCTGGTGGCGGACCAGGCCCCGCTGGCCCAGGCGGACCCGGCCCGGCAGGTCCCGGCCCTGCTGGCCCTGGCACTGGCGGACCCGGCCCTGCTGGCCCYGGCGCTGGTGGCCCGTTCCCYGGCGGACCCGGCCCTGCTGGCCCTGGCACTGGCGGACCCGGYCCTGCTGGTCCCGGCTCTGGTGGCCCTGGTGGCCCTGGTGCTGGTGGCCCTCGCCCAGGCGGACCCGGCCCTGCTGGCCCTGGCACTGGCGGACCCGGCCCTGCTGGTCCCGGCTCTGGTGGCCCTGGCGCTGGTGGCCCTGGTGGCCCTGGCGCTGGTGGCCCTGGTGGCCCTGGCGCTGGTGGCCCTGGTGGCCCTGGCGGACCCGGCCCTGCTGGTCCCGGCTCTGGTGGCCCTTTCCCCGGCGGTCCCGCCCCTGGTGGCCCTCAACCGGGTGGATCTGGACCCAGTGCCCCCGGCCAGGAGGACGACCTTACCACCCTGTTCAACAGCATCAACGGAGCCAATGGCAGTACGTCCTTCCACAGAGAGCCTGATGGCTTGATGAAATTGCGCTCCAGCAAATGGCCAGTGACTTACACTTTGAACTTTACCAGTCATGGGTCCCAACACGTTCGCCCAGCTCTCGGCAGCCACCAGGGGCCACGATGGGCTGGAGAAGCTCGAGATCAACCTGAACCTCAAGGTCGTCCTCGTGAAGATCGGCGACAAGACCATCAGGGCCTACTAGTAACTATACACTCCGTCACTCTCTATCGTTCATCTCAAGTAATAAAACTACTTTTCTTTACTTACTTTGATACTTGTGTCCACCCCGCAACGTGTCGTTTATTGTCCTCTTCCTCCCATTAATTCTAAGAATTTGTGGGTGCACCCACGCACCACTTCGCCACCTTACTCACTTTCACCTCACCCATTCCTCCGTTCTCACGCACCACCCTCTCGAGTCGGGTTTTCCCGCCCGCCCACTTCAGGGTGCCGGATCTGGGGTCGGCGCAGGGATAGCTGGTCGTGTATGAACCAGGCCCACTGCCCAGCAGGGGCCTACCCGGTCCTGTGCGAACCGTGCATGGTCCCGTGCGAACCAGTTCTCTTTCGTGGCGCGGCGCAGTAGTGCGCTGGAGTGCTGGGCGCGGCGCCGGAGCGGGCACGACTAGG
This sequence comes from Acanthamoeba triangularis, assembly GCA_902749335.1. Taxonomy (NCBI): domain Eukaryota; phylum Discosea; order Longamoebia; family Acanthamoebidae; genus Acanthamoeba; species Acanthamoeba triangularis. Next base: position 7,367 of record CACVKS010001137.1, read on the forward strand.
CACCGCGGACGGCTCTTCTGTCGGAGCGAGTGTGGTGGGTGGTGGTGTGCGGTGTGTAGGCTTGTGAGGTGACGCTGTCATTAGGAGTGCCTGCTCAACAACGATACAGTCCCTCCCTTTCGTGTGCGCAACGAGCCAACAATTTGCTGGGCGCGTGCAAACTACTGCGCAGTTGCAGTCTTGCGATGTTGCCAAGTTTGGAGGTCGTTGCCATGCCGGTTCACGTGCCCGGAAAACAATTGGACGCCATGTAACGCAGTACTATTCGTCGGACTGTTCGAAGGCACGAAGGCGAAGAATGCGGCTATAAAACAGGATCAGCGAAAGCCCGACAAAAAGAATGAAAGGGGCGGACCAAAAGAACGAAAAACGACAGACGCGACGCATGGACGTGGTGGGCGACTGACGTGGTATAAAGGCAACCAGGTGAAGGACCAGGCACAACTCACCAAAAAGACCAGCTGCGCGAGGAACCAGCAAACTCGCTTTCTCACTCTCGGCCGAGCACATCAAACGCACACACTCACTCGGTAGCCGGCCAAGCAAGTGAATCGATTCAGCGCTCACTCGCATCTTTCTTCTCTCCGATCACCACCATCATTTTCGCCGATCCCCGTCAAGATGACGCTCGTTCTTTCGCGGCCCGCTACTCCTTCATCTCCTTCCCCGCTCCGCACTTCCCAAATCGCGGCTCAATTCAACCAGCGCCTAACGGCGATGCAGTTCTCCGCTGCGGCCGCGGCCGCTGCTGCGGTGGAGGTAGACGCCCACGGCGACGATGAGACTGCGCTGGTGGACCTGACCATGAACAAGATGACGCTCGACGAGGACCTCTCACCGCGCCGGAAGCGCAAGAGGTCCAACGCAGTGCTCGTTCGAGTGGAGCCGCCCAAGAAGACGCCACGAGCGCATCGACGGAATCAGAATCGACCATCATCCCCGGTCATCGAGGACGATGAGACGTCGGCCGAAGTGGGAGATGAGAGCACGACCACGACATCGACCTCGCCCAGCAGCGCCGTCGAGGAACCGGCCAACTAATTGCAAGAGATTTTTGTGTAGAGCTACAAATCACCCCACACACCCACATGTACACTACCGCTAGTGAGTCCCAGTGGGACTCACACTGAACAAATGTAAATACAGCACAACCCCCCACCACTCGAGCTGCATTGGGCCTCTCATTTTGAAAATGGAAGCACACGGCCTCCCATTCATTTAATCTTGTTCTACAATTCAAATTCGCTGGAAATAGAGAATTTTTCTTGGAACTGGCTTTGCCCGAGGTGTGTGCTGACGTCACTGATGGTTGCACTGTAAACCACAAGAAGGCAGTGGTGGCTCCCAATGAGGCTCATGCGGCCACCATGCGCTCTGAACTGGATCACAAATAAGGAGAGCAAGTTAGTAATGTCGGCAAAAATGAGGAAAGGATATGGAAGCGACCAACCGGCATGCTCGCATGTGGGAACACAGCTCACCGCGCCACCTACTAAAGGATCCCCCCCACCACCACCATCATCTTCACCACGAGCTTACTTGCACCCACAGCAACAGCACTGCCTGCCGCCCATCATCATACCAACAACAACAACAGAATGAAGGCTTCGCTACTCGCCGCCCTGTTCCTCTTCGCCTGCCTCTTCTTCGCTTCGGCTCTCGCCCACGGTGGCCAAGACGACGAAGGCGCCGCGGAAGTAGACCCCGAGCTTGCCGAGCTCAACGCGTTCTTCAAGAACCTCGTCCCAGGAGCCGACACCAGTACGCTGCCCCCTGCACCAGTACCCCTGCTCCCCCTGGCTTGGGTGGTGGCTAAGGCCTCTCCTTTCTCCTCTTTGTGTAGCGCTTGATGAGGACCAGTTGTCGCAGATCAACACCGCCCTCGGCCGCAGTGGCCCTCGCGGTGATGGCTCGAAGATCATCGAGGTCAACATCAACCTCAAGCTCCTCCTCATCAAGCTGGCTCAGGGAGGCTACGGCATCTACAACAGGGACTGAGCCAGACATCTGTGGACTACACACATGTTATGGTCAACATTTACATCAATAACATCATTACAACGTCTCGCTTTCCACGTCTCGCTCGGTCCTTGGTCTCTCTATGGCGCTGGCGTGGTCGGCCGGGATGCAGGCACGCGAACAGGAGAGAGCCAGGAAGGGCTCGGTCGTCAGTCCCTGCGACCAAGTCGCGTAGACTGTGTCCCAGTAGGGCCTGCATGCGTTAACACAACGCTATTAGTCACACGGCTGATTGCCAGAGAGGAAGTCCTCCAGTACACGCACACTCCTACCCGAGGCACACGGAACACTGCTTTGCCGCGCGCAGGTAGTCGCGGAGTGTGGTGGGCAGGAGGACGAGACCAGAGCCTCCAGCTGGTAGGTTTCGCCTCAATAGCGTTCGTCCAGCCAGCTCTTGCAACGTCGGCGGTCCTGGGTGCACGAACACGATGAGCAAGGCGGGGATCAGGGGAGCAATGGGGTTTAGCGGCACCTGCAGGGAAGTGGGGTAGCGGCGGCAGCTCCGCGGGGAGTACCATCTCCTCGCCGGACGGGACGAGAGAGGTGCGGTGAATCTCGTAGGGAAGCCACCGCTGGCCGCACGGCGCGTACATGAAGGGTTCGAGTGAGCGCAGCTTGCTCAGTCGTCCGATCTTGGGCGACAGACTACGCAACTGTAAAGATCAGAACCATCAACAGTTAGATTGAGTTGTGTGTGTCGTGTGGTGAGCAAGGGGAGTGCGTGCTTCAGTGGCGTAGCATTCCAGGGAGACGAGGTTGGGGCACTTCCAAATGCCCTCGGGCAGGAATGGCAGCGCGTAGTGAAGGAAGCTGGCCTTGACAATGCCGCGTGCGCACTGCCCGCCCAACGGTTACGCTCTTCTCTTCTGCTTCCTCTTAGCCAGCGAGAGATGGAGGCAAGATGGAACCTGCTCGCGCTCTTCATCGACCATCGGCTCTGTTGTGTTCAAGAATCGTGCCCGCAGGCACTGCCCCACCTCGTCCTTGAACACCAGCGTCCGACTGTGCCGCACCAGCTGAATGACATAAAGATTCAATCAGAAAAATTCAAAACGCGGGGAGCATCCGGCCGGCGTGGTACGTCAAGGCGTTCGTGCTCTGTTAGTGGAGAGGCGGGTCGGTAGGGGCAGCCCTCCATCAAGTCCTCTTCCTCTTCCTCTTCCATAGTGTAAAATAAATAAAGTAATAAAGTAATAAAATAAAAAATAGCAGAAAATATTTGTTATTTTTCTGACCGGGCGGCGGACAGACGCGTCTAGGCCGTTCGGGCCTTCTTGGGCCGCTGGGAGTTACCGCCGGCCTGCTTGCCCTTAGGTCCGCCGCCGCCGGAGCGCTTGGGCTTGTGCTTGGCGCCTCCGTTCTCCAACCGCTTTCGCTTCCGCTCCACGCGCAGCGCGGCGCCCTGCATGGACTGCATGCCCTGGTACGGCCGGCTGGTGGCTCCGCCCTGGCCCTGGTGGTCCACACGCGCGCGCGTAAGTGAGGAAAAAGGGCGCCCCTGGGGTGTGTGCGTGGTGTTACCTTCAAGTTGCCTTTGGTGGCGGGTCCTTTGAGGGCGCCCTGCTGTTGCTGGTGGTTGGACGCCTTGAACACGCGGATCTGCCGACCCTGCAGCTCGCTCTCGTGGAGCGACAGCGCACCCAGCAGGTCGTCCTTGTTCTGTTGTTCGTCGACAGACAGACGAGCAAGGGAAGAACAATCAATTCATCTGGCACGACGTGCGACCGCAGGCGCGCACGGGTGGCATGATCGCGTGCGTACCTCAAACTCGACAAAGCCAAAGCCCTTGCCCATGAAGGTGGCCGAATCGCGCACGATACGAACGCGCTTGACCGTTCCGGCGGACTCGAAGTGACTTCGCAGCTCCTCGTCCCTGATGGCTGCACACCCGACACGCGCGTGTGAGCCAAGAGGAACCGCAAGCACCTAAGGCAAGCAGCAACTGAGACAGCAGCTTCGTACAGAAAGGAAGGTTGCCAACAAAGGCCGCGCGGGCCATGTTCCACGTCGGCGCGTACGCCAAGTCGACGCTGAGGTGAGCCACGCCGTCGGTGAGTTCAATCTAAAAGAAAAGTGGTGTGTAGCGGTGTGAGTAGACGCGGATGATGAACGTAGCACATGGCGGGAGGCCGTGTGGAGGAAGGAAACTGCAGGACGGAGCACCTTTGTGTTGTTGGCGGCGAGGGCCTTGAGGGCCGAATCCTTCTCGGCAAACACGACGTAGACGTTGCACGTGTCGCGGTCGGGATGGAAATGCTTGCCCAGGAATGCAGCCTGCCCACACCACATACGCATCTTCAGTCTCTCTCACCAGACACACGACACGCGCACAACACGCACACGACACGCACACGATCCACACCTTCTTGTCGCCATTCCTACGCTTGGGGAAGGCGAAGGCGACCGATCGGAATCGGATGGACTGGATCTTGCCGTACGGGGCAAAGATTCGGCGCAACTCCTTCTTGGTCACGGTCACCGGCACGTTACCCACGAAGATGGTGCACTCCTTCTTCTTCTCGGCATCGACTCCTTCTCCATCCTCCTCCTCCTCCTCGTCGCTGTCCTCCTCTGCCTCCACAGCCTCCTCCTCCTTCTCCTCCTTTGTCTCCTCTTCTTCCTTGCCTTCTTCTTCTTTGTCATCTTTCTTTTGCTTCTTGCTCTTCTTCTTTTTGCTCGACGTGTTGGCATCTTCTTTCGCCACCTTCTTGTTCTTGTTCTTGTCGTCTTCGTCCTTCTTTCGCTTTCCGCCGGCATCTGCTAGCAAGCCAGCAAATATATATATATATAGAAAAATATAATTAAGCCAATTCATTAATAAGAGATGAAAGTGTACCACTGGAGACCCGCTGGCGTTCGATTTAATTATAATCTTTGGCAAAAAAAATGTGGAAATGGGCGTACCAG
>CACVKS010001138.1:0-11706 GCA_902749335.1 Acanthamoeba triangularis
GCTAGAGACAAAGCCCGAGGAGAAGGAGCAGAAGCTGACACTGCAGGAGGTGGCCCAGCGCTTCGAGAGCATCCTCCAGGCGCGCCCGGACGTGCGCGAGGTCCACACCCTGCCCCTCCCCTCCCAGACCCCCGACGTCAATCTGTCGGGCGGGCTCATGAGCGAGAAGCAGGTCCCGCACTACTGAACCACCTTCTTCTATTTTGCACCATCACTCTTATCCACTGAGAAAATGAAGGAAACAACACACACTAGCTGCCAGGGCGGAGGCGGAGGACGATGAAGACAGTGGACTCCTTCTCCACATTGTAATGGGCGAGGGTGTGCTGGTCCTCGAGCGGCTTGCCGGCGAAGACCAAGCGCTGCTGGTTAGTAGGCACGCCCACCTTGTCTGCCATCATTGTCTTCACCTGGGCGATGGTGTCGCTCGGCCTGACCTTGAGCCTCGTCCTCGCACCCATGAGCCACTTGATGTAGATGCGCATGGGCTCACTGGGACGAAGAAGGAGGTGGAGGTGGAGGGTGGACTCGCTCTTGATGTGGTAGTGGGCCAGGGTGTGCTGGTCCTCGAGCTGTTGGCCTGCGAAGGTGAGGCACTGCTCGTGGTGGGCGGGACAACGTTGTCCCTGTCCTGTATGCTTCACCTTCCCAATCGAGTCGCTCAACTCGACCTCGATGGTGATGGTCTTGCTGGTGGGGGTCTTCACGAAAACGAACACCATAAGAGAGAGCGAGCAAAAGATAAAAATTATCAAATAAAGAATAATAATTGGCGGGAAAGGCCGTGCGGTCAGGCCCATTCAGAAGTTAGGTGCTTTCTTCCGCCAGTTGCGAGTTTGGTTGTTCCTCTCTGGCTCTTGTTCTCCGCAACAAGACCTGCCCACGCCACGCCTTGTTGACGATGAAGATTGCCGTGGTCGTTGCTTTGCTCGCGTTCTGCTTTGCCGGTACCCTCGCCCGACCAGCTCAAACTCATTTTACAATCGGGAGATTTTCTACATTTTGATGAATTAAATATGATGAATTGATACCTCATCGTACTCACCCTATTTTTCCATCATTTATTGTACAATTATTTTTTAATCATGATTAAATTCACAGTGGAGGCGACGTACGGCCCGTTCGTAATCGGACACCGAGGAGCGTCGGGCGAGCTGCCGGAGAACACCATGCCGGCCTTCATCCGCGCCCTCGGCTACAAGGGCATCGCCGGCATCGAGACCGACCTCCGGCTCTCCAAGGACGGCGTCGTCGTCCTCATCCACGACGCCGTACGTTCATCCCCGCCTTCTTGTTATTCGCCTTACATCTCACCACGCGCAACACGCCACACGCCACACGCCACACGCAACACGCMACACGCAACACGCMACACGCAACACGCAACACACGGTACTCAGACGCTCAACCGCACGACCAATGGGACGGGCAACGTGGTCGACTACACGGTGGCGGAGCTGAAGCAGTTCTCGGCGGGCTACCCTAAGGTGTTCGGCGACAGGTACCCCGACTACCGGATCCCCACCTTCCGGGAGGCGCTCGAGCTGCTCCTCAACTCGTCCAACACCATCATGATCCTCGACCTCAAGGTCGAACACCTCGGCCAACACATCGCCTCCGACATCGCCTACGTAAGTGCGTGTGTCGTGTCGTGTCGTGTGTGTCGTGTCGTATCGTGTGTGTGTCGTGTCGTGTGTCGTGTCGTGTYGTGTGTGTCGTGGGTGTCGTGTGTGTCGTGTGTCGTGTCGTGCTAAAGTGAAGTGTTGTAACAGGTGAGCGAGGAGAGGAACACCACGGACCTGTACGATCGGGTGATCGCGTCGTGCTGGACCGACACGCAGGTAGCCGACATCGGCCAGTACCTCAACATCACCGTCAAGCAAAAGCTCGGCAACGCCCCCAAGAAGGGTTCGCTCCCCCCTTTTATATTTTATTTAAAGAAATCAAAACAAATTTTATCTATTAATTTATATTTTATCTTTTGATCTTTTAATAATAAATTACTATAACAGCTTTTGTTCCTCACGTCGTATGTGGTGTGCGGTGCAGGCGAGGACACCAACAAGTTCTTCTCTGACCTCCTGGGCCGCGGTGTCCATGCCTTCTCGCTGGCGGCCAACACCCTCAGCTCCCAGTTCATCTCCGCCGCTCACCTCAGGTGCGTCGTGCTACCCCTTTTGGCTTCCGCTTGCCTCATCTTCCCGACTGACTTCGTGCTGTGTGGTGTCTTGTGTTGCGTTGGGTTGCGTTGCGTCAGGATGATGCCGGTGGTGGCGTGGACGCCCAACAACCGATCGGAGGTGGTGCCGCTGATCGAAATGGGCGTGGACGGCTTCATCACCAACGAGCCGGGCAATGTGCTGGGCTACGTGGCTGACTTCATCGCCGGCAAGCTCCCCGCCTCTGACAGCGATGACAAGTTCTCCGTGTCGGACCTCGTCTGGGTCGCCCTCGGCAGCGCTGGTAGGTCCCCTTGCGTCGTGTGTGTGTCGTGTTGCGTGTCGTGTTGTGTTGTGCAGGATTGTTAATGGTTGCATTGGCGCGGGGGCGTAGGTGCTGGCGTGGTTTTGGGCGGCCTGGCTGTGGGAGCGTGGGCCTACTACCGGTCAAGGACGCACCACTACACCACCATCAACGGCGGCAGTGCCTAGACAATCTATTTATTATTGTTTCAGGTGTACTTTCACACCAAAGAGAAGAAAAGAAAAGGAAACAAAGAGATTGGTCTTTCTTTGTTGTGGACGTGGCATGGAGACTGCTCAGGTCCAGCCGTCGGTGGTGCTCCTGGCCGAGCTGGCTCCTTGGTCTGAAGTGGTGAGGATGCACCCCTGGGCACCAGCAGGCGACGCGGGGTATACGACCCCACCTCAATCCCTTTTTTCACCTCCTTTAATACCACACTACCCCCACCAGTACAACAGCGCACCAACTCGACGAAGCCGATGACGTGGCATTCGGGCCGAGCCGACCCTTTGCCCCGTCCCTGGCCATCAACGAAAAGGTGGCGCCCACCACCTTCCTGCATCGGGCTTCGACCACTACTGACCCTAGTTGCTGACCCGCAGGTGAGTCTGTGGCGCGGCGACATCACGCGGCTCGCGGTTGACGCCATCGTCAACGCCGCGCGCCCGAGCCTCCTGGGCGGCGGCGGCATCGACAAAGCCATACACCGCGTAGCCGGTCCCGGCCTCCTAGAGGAGTGCAGGCCGCTGGGCGGCTGCCTCCATGGCCAGGTGCGTGCGTGTGTGCTCGTGTACGAGCGTGAGCAGTTGATAACACAAGTGACGCGAGGGCAGTGCAAGGTGACCGGCGGGCACGGGCTGCCGTGTAGGCTGGTGCTGCACACGGTCGGACCCAACCGCGACCTCCACAGCGAGGCGGAGGGCTACCCGCTGCTCCACGCGGCCTACCGCAGCTGCCTGGCGCGGGTGGTGGAGCATAACGTGCGGTCGGTGGCGCTGAGCTGCGTCTCCACGGGGGCCTACCGCTTCCCCTCTCGCCCTGCGGCGCACGTGGCCCTCTCCACAGTCAGGAAGGTAGCAACACATTATCGTCACATTCAACCTCTCCCTCGCCTGACTTGTGTCGAGTTGTGTTGTGTTGCGTAACAGTGGCTTGACCAAGGAAACAACCTGGAGAAGGTGGACCGGATCATCTTTGCCACCTTTCTCGAGAAGGACGAGGCCATCTACGCCGAGTTGATGTACAAGTTCTATTTCCCTCCTCCCACAACCTCTTGATTCAAGGTCTCCTGTAAAGCATGAGCAATGTAGTCACATTGTTCACATTCCAGTGTAGAAGTTGGTGTAGTAGAGGCTTGGGTGGCCATAGTTGGTCACCCACTCCCCTGCTGGAGCTGGAGGTAGTGGTGGGAGTGGTGGCTGTGGCGGAGAGGCATAGCAGGCTGGCGAGTAGCACACCACGTAGGAGGGAGAAGGTGGTGGTCCACCCCAGTAGCTGCAGTAGCTGCAGCAGCACCCGCAGCAAGAGGCCAGTGGGGCTGATGGTGCTGATGCCAGTGCCGTTGCCAGTGGTGGTGGTGGTGGTGGTGTAGGAAGGCCAGAGGAGGGGTGGTGCAGAGGAAGGGGGAGAGGAGTTGGCCCATACCATCGCCACGCCTCGTCGTGGTTGGTCCAAGCCACGCCAGGTCGAGCGTCTTCCTCTTCATCTTCCTCTTCATCTTCCTCTTCACTTTCGTCTTCTTCGTCTTCTTCCTCGCTCTCCTGTCCCTCCTCCTCATTGTCGTCATATTCTTCATCCTCGCGTTCCTCTCCGCGTTCCTCTTCCTCATCGCCCACAGATTCATCTTCATCTCCGTCTTCTTCGCCTTCGCTCTCCGCTGCCGGTCGCTTGGTCGCATTGGGCGTCGGTGCGCTCGGTCGCTTTTCCACTGCCGCCGGCTTTGCCGTCGCGGGAGGTCCGCCCATCTCCCGCGGCAAGGGCTCCGGAGCCGCACCCGTGGCTGCGGCGAGGGAAAGGAGCTCGGGTCTTTCCTTCTCCGTGACCAGCGTCACCGCTACCCCCTGGGCGCCTGCGCCACACACGACGCGACCACGTAATTAATATATATAATAAATAAATAAATAAACACCATATCAAAAATCAAAATTAAAAGAGAAAAAAAAAGGACAAGGGATTGAGGCCACCAACCGAAGCGCCCGGTGCGGCCGACGCGGTGGAGGTAGGTCTCGGCATCGTACGGCACGTCCAGGTTGACCACCAGGTTGATCCGCTCCACGTCCACTCCACGCGCCACCTACCCGCACATGCAACACATGACACACACGACACGCACGACACGCACGACACACGACACACGACACACGACACACGCATGACCTAAGTGAGCTGAACAGTCTTGGGCCGAAGAGGGGAGGCGGGCGTACGAGGTCGGTGGAGACGAGGATGCGGAGCCTGACTTCGCGGAAGGCGGCCATGGTGTGGGCGCGGATGTGCTGCAGCTGCGCACCCGCGAGGAACGCGGCCGGCCAGCCCCGGTCGCTCAGGCGATCCGCCAATTGCTGGCCCCTTGGGGGGTGGACCAAATCACCAAAGTCACCAAACCATCGCACACGCACGGACGACACACGCAACGCGGCCGTACCGTGCTTTGTCGTTGGTGAAAACGAGGGCCTGTTGGAAGGGCAGCTTGTCGAAGAGGTCCATGAGCGCCTTGGCCTTTTCGTTGAACACCATGAACGGCGTCCCCTTGCCCGGCACCACCGCGTAGTACTGCCGAATGTCTGCCAGACCAATATAATATATTAATTTAATAAACACCTAAAAAATCACTGATTTTCAAGTAAAAAGTGGAATAAAACAAAATATATATGATTAAAAATATATAAAAAATTAGAGGCAAACCTTTCACGGTGAGAGTGTCGGTGGAGAGGACGATGTGCTGCGGGCTGCGCATCAGCCCGTGGAGCGTGTCGAGCAGGTCCGCGCGGTAGGTCGCCGAGAAGGCCAGCACCTGCTTCGCCTGCGGCAACACACCCAGAATGTCCCTACGTGCCACGCCCACATGAGCGCGCGTGTCGTGTCGTGTGTGTGTCGTGTGTGGCGTGTCGTGTGTGTGTGTGTGTGTCGTGTGTCGTGTGCCGTGTGCCGTGTGTGTGGCGTGTGTGTCGTGTGTGTGCGTACAAGGTCTGTTCGCGCAGGTTGGTGTCGAGAAGTTTGTCGGCTTCGTCCAGGACGACCACTCGCACGCGCTGGGCCTCCACGCCGTCGGCCAGCAGGGCGCGCGCCCGACCGGGCGTGGCCACGGCGATGTGCGTGGCCCGCAGGCGCGCCGGGTCCAGCGCCTGCGGCGTGCCGCCCACAAACGCCTCGCACCGCAGGCCCTTCACGTACTTCCCTGCAACATCAGCCAAGGGATAGCGGTGAGTGCGCACGACACGACACACGACACACGACACACGACACACGACACACGACACACGACACACGGAGAGATGACGGACCGAGGGCGCGCACGACGGTGAGGGTCTGGAGGGCGATCTCGCGGGTGGGCGCGAGGAGGAGGGCCTGGAGCGCGGGCACGTCGGCGGAGACGGCCTCCACGGCCACCACCCCGAACACGCAGGTCTTGCCCGTACCCGACTGGGCCTGCCCGATCACGTCTACACCACCCAATCCAAAAGTAAATAAATCAGATTTAAATTACATAGATGGCCATGAAATGATGTAAAATCGCAACGTACCGACACCGCAGCGGGCGATGGGGATGGCACGGAGCTGGATGGGCGAGGGGCGGAGGTAGCCCGCCTGGGTGAGGCCGCGCACCACGGCTGGCGACAGCAGCAGACCAGAAAAGTCCACCGCACTAGCACTAGTAGTACTGGCACTGCTTCCTCTGCCGTCTGCCTGCGGTTGCTGCCTCCTCTCCTCCCCACCGCTTGGCACGGGGGGTGCCGTCATAGCCAGCCCTTCTCCTGCAGCTTCATCCATCCACTAACTCGCAATAACAACTGTTGTAGGTCTTTCTCAGAGGCCAAACTTTTCCTCATCTTTTCCTTCTTGGTGTCGTGGCGGCGAGGGTGCATGGCCAACACAAACGAGCAAGACTTCAGTGATCGGTTGGGCCGGGACCTTCGCCGCCGCCCAGCAGGAGCACGGATCCGTCCCAGCCACACGCGGCCATCACCTGCGGATGAAGCGGGTGAAAGGCGACGTGTGTACAGGCTTCGTTCCGTCCCAGGCCGCCGCCGTTGGCGGCGAGGGTCTCAGCGTTGATGTCACAGCGACGGTTGTTGGTCCTGAGCGTCTTGATGGGCCGCCCGGAGGACCACGAGTAGAGGTGAAGTAAGCCGTCGGCGGAGCCCGTGGCTACGAGAGAGCCATCGGGGCTGATGTCGCACCCGATGCGGAAGCCCTCCACCTGGTGACCCTCAAATCGCTGTGACACACATTCCACATGGCCGTTAGTGCCGTGCGGTGTGTCTGTGTCCGTGTGGCGACTTACCTTGTACTTGTTGAGCTTGAACGGCGGCTGAGACGAGAAGATGGCGATGTAGCCCGCGTTGGATTGGGCCACGAAATGGGTACCGTCGGGGTGGACCTTCAGCGAGGGGCACGTGTAGGCCTCCTGGTAGACCTGGTTCGACAGCACCGTGCCCTGCTCACGCAGAAGAAGAAGGAGCTCGGGTCACCCATCTGTATGTACTGGTGGAGGAGGCCTTTGTTGAAGGGTTTTTGCAAGGAGGAGAACGCACATGGTTGAAGTCCCAAACGAGGATGGACTTGTCAATGGAGTTGCGCTTGGTGATGTCTGACGACGAAACGAACTGACTTCCTCCGTGCAGCCACTCAATCGCCTGCACTGAGCCAAAGATGCCCTTGTACTGCGCAATCACACTTGGGAAAAATTGGAATGGCCATCAGCAGAGCTGGGAGATGGTGGTAAATAAAATAGATAGGAAAAAGAAGATATCGCCCCACCCAGATTTGAACTGGGGTCCCAGGTACCAGAAACCTATATGCTGCCAACTACACCATGAGGCGCTCTTATTTTGTGAAGTCCCAAATTTTGCTGAGTTTGCTCTTCGCTGCCAAAAAAGAGCAAGTCTTGTGGGAGGGCAATAGTACCTGTTGGAGCGTGAGTCCCAGCACACGACGCCGTGGCGATAGCCACCGGCCAAGAAGACGTCTGGCTGTTCCGGATGCCAGTTGACTGTGGTGATCATTTCCTTGTGCTTGAACGACTGCGCACCGCCACCTGCGGTGAGAGAGAAGAAGAAAGACGGCGCGCAAAGAAGATGCGAAGGGTGTACGTGGATGGGGGTGCAGGTCTCGAGATCGGTGAGTAGCGCGGTCTTGTCGAAGCTTGCGGAGAGGAGGCGCGTGTTGTCGGCGTTCCATCGGACGTCCATGACCGCCTCCGTATGATCACGCAGCGTGGCGACGCAGCCCGGTGTGTGGCTCACCGCCGGGAACGTGTCCCACACCCGGACCGTCTTGTCCATTGACGCCGTTGCCATGAAGACGCCTGTGATCCACGACACGACACGACACGACACGACACCGCACACGGCACACACGGGTGAGCGTGGAGAAGAGGCAGGTGGAGAAGGAGGAAAGGCACCATGTGTAGACGACCAGCGGCAGGTGTTGACGGGACCCGTGTGGAGCCCCGAGAAGCGGTGGGTGATGCGCTGCACGAGCCTCGTCTCGGCCGCGGCCGACTTCTGTGGTCGCTGCGTGCGGTTGAAGAGGGTCGAGGGCAACCTCGGCTGCACCAGGCGCGCCGTGCACGATGACGACGTTGATGTAGAAGTAGATGTAGATGAAGCAGATGAAGACGCTGGCGGGGTTGGGGTGAGTAGCGGCAACGTAGAGGAGGGGGCGGTAGATGTCGACGGAGATGAAGACGAACACGGCTTCTCGTCCTCGCCGTGTAGAAGGGGAAGGTGAAGTATACTGGGTGCTCCTTGATGTCGCATCCTCTTGGCCTCGTAGGGTCGCAGGCTGCTGGAAGTTGGCGGAGCGGGGCCTCGCGGCTGCTGTGGCTCGGGCAGGGAATCTGCAGCCCCCGTCCATTTCCTCTTGATATTGGAACCCACGCTGGGATTGGGACCCACTTCGGGATAGTAGCAAGCGTTTGGGCCTCGTAGACGCTGTTGGAACAGGAGGCGATATTGATCCATCGCTCCTGCTGGCTGCGGCACCGTAGGGGCAAAGGAATTCGATGAACTGGTGGCGAGTGGCGCTGAATTGGGGAGAGGAGGGACTGGCACTGCCCCAGCACACAGCCCCACCTCATCTTCCTCGTCACCAGTGCCGTAGGCGCCCAGCAAACTGTCCATTGCAATGCTAATTTGTTTTGACGATTATTTCTATTTTTATGTTTTGTTTGTTGGGAAAGATTCGAGGAAGTGTGAAAAACAATCAACAATGAGGCAAGCATTGCTTTAAATTTTTGGCATTGAGCCGCGAAATGTACATAATGGTTTGTTGTTCCCACGACGAAGGGGCCGCCGACGCTGCACTAGCATGGATGCATGGCCTCCAGCACGGGAATGTTGGTGATGAGGCTCACAGTGCCAGTGAACCGAGCCCAGTAGCGCGTTCCAATCGACAGGCTGAGATCGGGCCGCTCCTCGAGCACCTCCACGCGAACGCCCCACGGTTCCTTGCACACGATCTTGGCCTCCACCTGCGCGAGAGAAACGTCAGTGAGAAGAAATGTGCAGAGTTTTGGGAGTGATTGAACGTGTACCGATTGTTGTGAGTCGCAAAAGCGCAAGATGATGTGTCGCGCTCGTGGGATGTCCCTTGCGTCAGGCTTCTTCTGGACCACTCTCTGGTGCTTGGCCGACTTGTCCATCTCGGGCGAGGCAGGGAAGGAAACGATAACGGTCGAACTGCGCTCCTCGCGCGGTCGCTGCGCTTCATCTTCATCGTCCGATGAATCATGGAGCTCCTCTTCGCCCACTTCTTCCTCCTCCTCCTCCTCATCGTCCACGGAATCCCATTTGCGCTTATGATGAAGCGTCGTCTTGTTATGGTGCCCATCGTCGGCCCGATGCTTCTTAGAGGGGGAACAAAATTCCATCAGGTCTGTCGTCGATGTAGACATGGGACTCGACATGAATCCATGTTCCTGCGGCCCATTCGATTGATCCGAGGTCGAAAAAGAAGCTGAAGCAGAGAGAGGTGAAGAGGGCGTAGAGAAATGTTCGGGCGTGACCACGATGCTCTCGAAAAGGCTCCGTGGCCTCACCACGCCCACCACGGGCGATCGTACATCGGCGCTCATAAATGCTGGCGAAGAAGAAGCAAGCTGTGGTGGGTGACTGCTGGCGTAGTCCATTCGTGTGGTTCACTTGATTGTGAACGCACGCCACTTCTTTCCTTTGTCACCAACTCTTCGCAAATCTTTTTAAAATGATTTTTGTACCTAGCCGTTACAAGGCCGGGCCAACTGGAAATCGAACAACTATCCGCACGCCCCAATAACAATCGCCCGCCTTTTTCTTCGTAATATTTCGATCACACATTCGCGACATTCCTGGCGAAAAGATAAATCTTTTATTCATTTTTTGCCAAAGAGACAAGATGAGCGGGGTAGCGCAGCCACACCCCGACTTGAACATGGCCAACATCCTCACAAGAAACAACATGGACGACTTCTATGGCGCTCTCGGGGCCGATCCTAACAGCACCCGCGAGCAAATCGTGGCTGAATTCAAAGCACGAGTCCGCGTACGCCGCCCACAGAACATGATCGGTCTTATGTCTCTTCTATTTATTCTTATTTTTTTAAAAATTCTTCTTATTATTATACATATTTTAAAATATTTGTTTTTCATTTATATTCATTTATTTGCAGGGCGTGCACCCGGATCGACAGCAGGCAAGCGAGGACGAGGGCCAGCAGGCGGCGCAGCGATTTGCGCAACTGCATAGGGCCTACGAGGTGCTGAGCGACCCCGAGTCGCGGGCCAAGTACGACCGCTACCTGGCCGCCGGCCTCAACCTGTCCTACGACACCTGGCTCGGTACACCCACCCACCACCCCACACTCCACTCGCAACTGTACTCAACCCCCCTTGCTTTTGATGTCTTGCGCGTGTCGCGGTCGTGTGCTGTGTGCAGACATGCAGCAGCATCAGCGGGTCATGCACTGGGCCATCCCCAAGAAGAAGCCCACCCTGGACCAGGAGCCCTTCCGGCCGCCATCACAGTGACGTCAGGTACGCACACGCCGGCGCTCGCGACCCACGCAACACACACATACCAGACAGAGAAGAGAGAGAGAGAGAGAGAGAGAAACGTTGTTTCTTCTTCTTCTTCTTTTGCATTCAAATTACAAAATCGTACTCTGCGACGAGGGGGAAAGAGTTGGCTCGGGTACGGAGCGTGATCTCACGCATCTTTTCGTTTTCGCTTTCGTTTTCGCTCTTTGGTGTTCGTGGTCGTGATCGTGTTCGTCGTGGTGGTGGTGTGAATCCGCAGGTGGTGCCCTTGCTCGGGTGGAGTGGCCTCGCTCAGCTGAGGGTGCAGCAGCCCTTGTTGGCCGCCACGGCCGCCGCGGCCAGCTCCAAGGCCTCCTCGTCGTCCTTCGTGAAGCTTTCCCCCCGCTTCCGGGCGGTCAGCAGTCCCGCAATGTCCCGATTCTCTGCAACGGCGTGCGCCCACCGTTAGCACTCATCACCGCACACGACACGACACTCACCGCACGACACGACACGACACGACACGCACATACGTTCGTACCTTTATACATTTTATACAAGTCGCTTCGGAGGAAGTAGTCGAAGGTGCCGTGGACGAGGAGGAGGAAGATGGACTTCTGGGCCGAGGTGAAGGTCTCCCGGTTCGGGTGGAGCATGCCCGCGGTGACCTCCTCCCGCAGCTTGTGGCTCAGGTTGAGCTCGAACGGCGAGTCGGCCAGTATGTACTGCTCGAAGATGGCCCGCGCACGCGCCTCCAGCTCCTCCTGCGACTCCAGCTTCATGTAGTCTTCCACCTCCAACCTGCACACAACACAACGTAAGCACACGACACACGACACGACACACAACGACACACGAACCAAAAGAGGAGGTTTTCGGCGCAGTGTCGCTTGCGAAGGAACTGGAGGAAGATGGTGCGTGCGTTGTCGTCGCGGAGGATGCAGTTGAGGAAGTACTCCTTGCTCATCTCCACCTCGAGCTCGGCGAGCCGCGCCGGATTGAGCGGCTCGTGGGCAGGGGCGGCGGAGGG
>CACVKS010001139.1:0-11696 GCA_902749335.1 Acanthamoeba triangularis
AGGGTGGGTCGATTGACGGGGCGTGCAGGGTGGGTCGATTGACGGGGCGTGCGGGGGTCGGAGGCTTAGCGCGCTGAGGCGGCGTAGTGGGAGGCTGCTGCATCTCTCAAAGCAAGTCGACTCTAGAGTCCAACCTGAATCCTCTTCTTCTCCTGATCTCGAGAGGCAGGCACCGATAGGGCCGGTTCGTGTGTGACGTTCAAGCTTCAAGCAACCAGGTCAAAAAGAACGAAGGAGGCCACGACACGCCGCAACGAAATTAATAACCCACGTCGACAAACTTTGGTGCTCACGCAGTGGCGCTTTCAAAGTTGAAGGCGTAGAGGCAAGGTGACACTTTGATGATGAGGGTGTGCAAGATTACAGGCCCTTGGGTCGCTTCAGCTGAACTACAAGCAAAACAGAAAAGGCAAGGCACATAAATCAAAACACAGCCAAGGCGCCTGGGGCTACAGAAGACCGGATGAGGCGGAGAGAGGACCGACTTAGAAGCTGAGCTTAGTGGTGACGCTCTTGTGCTCCAGGTAGTTGGCAAGGGCCTCCTCGCCGAGCTCACGGCCCATGCCGCTCCTCTTGAAGCCACCGAAGGGCTGCGCGCTATCGTAGACGTTGAAGCCTTCAAGGTTGGATGATTTGGCGAAGAGAAAGGCGGTCAGCGTCTTGAAGTCGTGTGCAGCACAACAGGAATTGAGACGAATAGCAGGAGGAACGTACAGTTGACCCACACGGTGCCGGCCCTCAGCTTGCTGGCGACGTAGTGAGCCTTGCCGACGTCCCTGGTCCAGACACCGGCGGCGAGACCGTAGACAGAGTCGTTGGCACGCTCGATGACCTCATCGATCTCAGAGTACTTCATGATCGACATCACGGGGCCGAAGATCTCCTCGCGGGCGATGGTCATGTTGTCCGACACGTCGGCGAAGACGGTGGGGGCCACGAAGTAGCCCTTGTCGCCCACGCGGGCACCGCCGACAGTCATGCTGGCGCCCTCCTTCTGGCCGAGGTTGATGTAGTGCAGAATGCGCTCCATCTGCTCCTGCGAGACCTGGGGACCCTGCTCGGTCTCGGCGTGGAGAGGGTTGCCGACCTTCCTCTTCTTGGCGAGCTCAGTGCTCTTCTCGACGAACTCGTCGTACTGCTTCTTGTGCACGAACACACGCGAACCTGAAACCGAGTATTAGAAGCGAGTGGCCCACGTGGGCGTGAGGCGAGGCAGTCAGTACCAGCAGTGCACACTTGGCCGTGGTTGAAGAAGAGGCCAAAGTGAGCGCCCGCGATGGCCTCCTTGAGGTCAGCGTCGGGGAGAACGATGTTGGGGGACTTGCCGCCGAGCTCAAGCGTAACGCGCTTCAGGTTGCTGGCGGCCGAGGCAGCCAAGATCTTGTGGCCGACCTCAGTGGAGCCGGTGAAGGCCACCTTGTCCACCTGCAGATGTACCGGGAAAGTAGGTGCTTGAGTTTTTTTGCTCCCCACGATATGGTGCGGCAACAGACGAGCAAGAGAACGTACGAGGTTGTGCTTGGCAAGGAGGGCGCCAGCGTTGCCCTGACCGGGCAGAACGTTAACGACACCAGCAGGGTAGCCGGCCTCCCTGATGAGCTCAGCGAGCCTGAGGGCGGTCAGAGGGGTCTGCTCGGCGGGCTTGAGGATGCTCACGCAGCCAGTGGCGAGCACGGGGGCGAGCTTCCAGGCAGCCATCAGCAGAGGGAAGTTCCAGGGGACTAGCAGAAGGGGAAGAGACATGAAGACAGTCAGTCAGCTGCAGGGCTTCAGCACACGCACGAGCGCAGGGTGGAGGAAGCGCACTGATCTGAGCGGCCACGCCAATCGGCTCCTTGCGAGTGTAAGTGAAGTAGTCGTGGGAGGCAGTGGGGATGGTCTTGCCCGAGATCTTGTCGGCCCAGCCGGCGTAGTAACGCAGGCACTGAATGGTGAGGCTCACGTCGGCCTGCGGCGAGGGTTGGATAAGAACGAATAGTACTGCGTAAGGAAGGAAGAGGGGAAGGCGAAACGTACGGCGTTGGCGATGTGGACGGGCTTACCGTTGTCCGCCGACTCGAGAGCGGCGAGCTCGTCCCTGTGCAGCTCGACCAGGTCGGCCAGACGGTTGAGCAGGTTGGACCGATCGTAGCACGTGGCCTTCGACCAAGGACCCTTGTCGAACGCATAGCGGGCTGAGAATGCATGGGGGGAGGGTCAATACCAAGATTTCAAGCTTGATTCACCGAATTAGAAACATCCATACCCGAGGCAACAGCACGCTCAACGTCAGCCTCGCCAGCCTCGTGAATGTCAGCCAGAACCTCCTCGTTGGTGGGGTTAACAGTCTGGAAGGTGCTTCCCGACGCAGAGCTCACCCACTCGTTGTCGATGAACAGCTTGGTGTGCTTGATCTTAGGCTACAAATCACGAGGGGGATCAAAATTCGATTCGGGGCGACGTCAGATTCAATTGCTTGATTTACAAGATCGTATTGAGGGATAGGCCACGCACCAGGGTGGCAAGAGCCCTCGCAGCCGACAGGCCGTGCGCGGTAGTGCCCTACACCGAAGCAACAGTCAACGATCAGTCAAATGTGTTACAAATCTGCTGCAAGGGGGCCTGCTGTACAGCCACACGAGACGAAGCCAAAGGAACAGTCCTAAGCATTATGTAACCAGTTGAAGACGACGAGTTAGCCTGGTGTTGTTGTGCGAAGAGGAACCTGGCCACGACAGCCGAGGCGCTTTTCGGCCCTAATGACCCGCCCCTTTTTTCGGATTGGCGGGAAAGGAAAAACAACCACAAGGAAAATCAAAATTTTCTTTTCATTTTCTCCCTTGTACTTTTTCTATGTTCTCTTTGCGCTAACTCCACAGTCGGCGAGATAACAGAACATACTGAAGAACATGGAGAAGCAGGGAGCGGCTGCTGCGGGCGAGTTCACGGGCAAGACGGTGATCGTGACCGGCTCGGGCGCCGGGCTGGGACGAGCCATCAGCAGGGCGTTTGCTCGGGAGGGAGCCAATGTGGTGGTTGTGGACCTTGACCCCGAAGCCGGTGCGCCACCTCGCCGGACCCGTCTGGCTTTTTTTTTTGCCCGCACCCCGGCACTGAAGTGGTCGCACCTAAGTGCTGCTAACGCTCAACCATGTTACGTGCTGACTGACGGGCAGGCCGAGAGAACGAGCAGTACATCAAGGAGCACTTCGGTGCCCGGGTACTCTTCGTGGAGGCGGACGTCAGCAAGGACGAGGACGTGAAGCGCTTGGTTGAGACGACCATTAGTACCTTCGGTAGGTTGCGGCGAGGCTCCTCTCATGCCGGTAGGGGGGAAAGTCCTAACCTGCCCCCTCCCCACTAATCCTCAGGTGGTGTGGACGTGTTGATCAACAACGCTGGCGTGAGCTGGTTCGGCTCGATGTTCGAGGATAACGCGGTGGACCTCTTCGACCGCGTGATGGCGATCAACGTTCGGTGAGTGCGCTCTTTGTGCTGCGGCAACCCAAGCGTCTCGCGGCTGTAAGCTTACACGACACACTCGGGCTTTCAGGGGTCCCTACCTGTGCGCCAAGCACGTGGTCGAGCAGTCCATGAAGAAGAGCGGCAAGGGAGGCGCCATCGTCAACATCGCCTCCACCAGGTGCGACTCTTCGTCGTGACTTCCAGACCCCCATGGCCAGCCCATCTGCCACACACCTCTCACAAACTGCGGCGACAGGGCTCTGCAATCCGAGCCTAACACGGAGGCCTACTCGGCCAGCAAAGGCGCCGTGCTCGGGCTCACCCACTCCATGGCCGTGTCGCTCGGCGAGTTCGGCATTCGCGTCAACTCCATTTGGTGCGCGCCCTGCAGCATGTCCGACCAGTCGATCGCCTCTTGCTAATGTTTGTGCTCACGCTCCAGCCCGGGCTGGATCGAAGTTCGAGACTGGCAGAAGGCGGGCAAGGCCCAGCAGCCCACGCTCGACGAGAGCGACCACAAGCAGGTTCGTAGCTTCTTCTTCTTCTTCTTGTTGTTGTTGTTCGCTCCACGTTCATCATTGCAGCCTGACTGACTACACACTCGCAGCACCCGGCTGGGCGAGTGGGGCGGCCCGACGACATCGCGGAGGCGTGCCTCTTCTTGAGCGACAGCAGAAAGTCGGGCTTCATGACGGGCCAGAACATGGTGATCGATGGTGGCATGACCAAGAAGATGATATACTCGCACGACTTCTCCTCGAAGGAGGAGTGGAAGAAGAAGGACTAGACTCACCGAGAGAGGCGTTCTTCGTAGTACTTCATTCGAAAACGAAAAAGGCTTCTTTACAGTTGCGACGTCGTCTTCTTCCTCCTCGCTCTCGACTTCTAAGAACTGAAACGTATACGACTCCTCGCGAGTATGTGGGGTGCGCTTACTCCTCGGAGGCGGCGATGCCGGACTTGTAGGTCTCCATCTCCTTCTCGTAGCGCTTCTTGTCCTCGGCGCTGAGGTCGGTGTAGGTCTTCTTGCCCTCGTCGGACAGCTCCCTCCACATCGCGCCCAGAGCCTTGGCCACCTCGATGCCCTTCAGCTCGGGCTGCTTCTTGAGCAGCTCGCCTCTCGAAGCCGCACCTGTTCGAGCGTACGAGCCAAACGAGGCTTAGCAGGTCTTCGGCAACGACTTACGGGAGCGAGTAGCGAAAAGGCGAGCGAGGTAGTACACGTACAGAAGTGGAGGTAGGAGGTCATGGGGCGCTTGGGCTCGTTGCCGTCCTTGACCTTCTTCTCGGCGCCCTTCTTCTCCTTCTTGCTCGTCTTCTCCTTCTTGCTCTTCGTCGCCTTCTTACTCGCTGAGCTCTTCTTCTTCTTCTCGTCGGCCTTCTTCTTGTCCGTCTTTGCCTTCTTGTCGATCGTCTTCTTAGGCGGGGGCGGCTTCTTCACCACCTTCTTCGCAGCCGCGGCGGCCTTCTTCTTGCCCTTTGCCGGAGCTGCAGCAGCCGGCGACGAGGGCGGCGTAGTGGCAGTGGAGGGTATGTCCTGGCTCATGGTGGTGGTCGGTTGGAGGGTGGTCGGTAGGGTAGTAGGTAGGTAGTGAAGATGATGATGAAGAAGAGGGGCGAGGGGCGCGGCTGCTTTATGGGGAGGCGCTTGGGCCAACGCAGGCAAAGACGCCCCTTCGCGTCTGTGCCGGCGCTCGCTCGCCTCTTCGCCATTCGTCGGCGCTGTGTTTTGGCCAAAGAAAAAGAAAATCGAGGCAAGGGAAAAGCAACAAAAAGAAAATCAGGCCCTGACACGCGACAAGGCCGAGGCCAGCTGGAAGAGAACCGGAGAGCGAAATCATCCACGTATATACTGCTGTGGAAGGCACTCTCACCCACACCACTGATCAATTGTCGTTCTCCTCTTCGTCGTCGGACGACGCCGCTTCTTGTATACTTCGCTTTGTCTCGATCTTTTCCACGAACCCCTCCGTGAGCTCAAACAGTTTCTGCGTAGGGCACCACATCAAGTCAGGTCCGTAGATACATGACTCGAGAGTGGAGGTACCTTCATGTGCTCGCTTTTGAGGTGGTTGTCGGCTGCTTCCTCGCTACGCCACTGCAGATGAAGGGAAAGGTGTGATCAGGGCGATACACCTCATGGTACCAGTTACAGTGACGTACCCCCTCCGTGAAGCATACAATGGTGGGATCGTCTTCGTCCTGGAGCACATTGAAGAACATGCAACCTGTCCATCGCCTATGAGACCCAAAGCGTTGTGTGCGGTTGCTTGGACGAAAGAGGTGCGGGTGCAAACCTTCTTCCTGCCGGCTAAGGTCTCTGATCCTGAGCTCCTCGACGATATCCTCGAGCGCATCTGTCTTGTCTGCCTTCACATACAACTGCGAGACCTGTTGCCATTGCCAGCATGCGGACCAAGTCCCCCCCCCCCCGGGCCGAGTGAGCGGCAACACTGTACCAAAATAACTGGGCACGTGCGCTTGCATCGACGCGGGTGCAAGTGAGCAGGTGCGAACCACAAACACTGCTCTTGTGGTCTTGGAAGAAGCGGGCTGTTCCATCTTCTCGCCTTGCGCGTTCCGTGCGGTTGTCTACGGAAGGAATAAGGACGTGAACAAAAAGCAAATCAAAAGGAAAAAAGCACATGTGGCGCYAAGCACGCTCCCTCCTTGCTGACTCCGCTCTTACGCGTTCCTTGCCAGTCTGCACGACACTCTTGCTACGCCCAACACTCTACACCTCCCCCGTACCGCCAGCGTGCAGGCGCTTCGACCGTCTGCTAGCCACTGCCGCCATGGAGAAAGGTACCGGCACCGGCCAGCACTCACTCCCCCCCCCCCCGCAATACGCCCTTCTTTACTCGAGCGATCACAGACGAACACAACTTGCCAAGCAAGAAGGCCAAGGCAAGCAAGAAGAGGGTCGGCATGCACGTCAGCACTAAGTACGCACTGAAAAAGCGAACTTGGTTTGTGCCACAGCACTGACTGCTCGTGGTCCATGAACAGAGGCGGGCTGCCGTGCATCTTCGAGCGTACGACTGAAATAGGCGGGAGCGCAGCCGCCTTCTTCTTAAAGAACCAGCGCACATGGAAGTATGTCCCGCCCCAATCCTACAGTATTCTTTGTGAACTTTTCCCCTGAGCAAGCAAGCTCGCTCAGACCACCCAAGCTGCCGGATGCCGAGGTAATCGAGGAGTTTGCACGGCAGATGGCCAAGCACGGCATCGATGCAAACTGCCTGCTTCCCCACGGCAACTATCTTGGTACTAGATTAGCCCCCCGTTCTGCTCCACTCACAAACTAATTTGCTGATCACTCGTTCCGGCAGTTAACTTGTGCAATGGCGCCGAGGGGGAAGGCGAGTTGCTGGGTGCGTCGATCCGTAACTTACCAGTATGCTGAAGTGTTCTGACAACCTTCTCCAGCCAAGAGCAAGGAGTGCTTTCTCGACGAGATGAAGAGGTGTGAACTCCTGGGCATCAAGATGCTTAACATCCACCCCGGATCCACCAAGGGGAAGATATCAATTGAAGAATCCTGCAAAGGTGCGCTGCTATCTGCTACGCTTCACTTCATCCTTGGCCAATCTGATATTTCTGTACTCAGTTATCGCCGACGCCATAAACGAGGCGCACAGCAAGGTGGCTGACGTTTCAGTGATCTTGGAGATCACAGCCGGGGGCGGCAATGCGGTGGGCAAGACTTTCGAAGAGCTGAAAATGATCATCGACGGCGTCACTAACACCGGTACTCATTCCCACTTTGTGACGTGAGGGCACTGATCAGGACCGCGGTGCTTACCATACCAACAACACAGATCGCGTTGGGGTGTGCCTTGACACCTGCCACATGTTTGCGGCAGGCTACGACATCCGTACACAAGAGGCCTACGACGCCACTATGGCACAGGTTCATGCCTTCTCGTTTTGTTGTGTTTGCTCAGATTGGCCTTACTTTTGCTGCCACCTGCAGTTCGAGGAAGTGGTCGGCCTCAAGTACTTGAAGGCGATCCACTTGAACGACAGCAAGGCCGGCCTGGGCAGCAAGGTGGACAGGCATGAAAACATTGGTAGGGCTTGCCTAGTTCGTGTGTGTTGTATTTTTTATTTATCTATTTTTTAACCGACAGGCAAGGGGTATGTGGGTCTCGAAGCGTTCCGATGCCTCATGAACGACGACCGAATGAACGGCATACCCCTGGTCCTGGAGACGCCAGAGGTTCTTTTGCCCACCCTACCGTCGTGCTGAGGCCAGGTGAGCGTGGCACTGACGACTTACGGCTTGGCGCACGACCTTTCTTAACCTTAGGGTTCGTACCGCGAAGAGGTTAAGCTGCTTTACAGCCTCGAGGGTAAGACGGAGCCCTACCCCCCAGCGCCCGATGCCCCGGAGAAGGAAAAGAAGAAGCCCACCAAAAAGGCGACGGCAACCAAGCGCAAGAAGAAAGAATCTGAGAGCGATGAGGATGAAGAAGACGAACAGAAGCCCAAGAGACGCTCGTCGGCGAAAAAGGCTACCCCTCAGCGCACAAAGGCAACGAAGCCTAAGTCCGCATACGATGATGACGATGACGACTTCCAACCAATTCCCAAGAAGAAACGGCTCGCCAAGCGAACCAAGAAGCCTGCCGAGGAGGAGGACAGCGACACATGATGTTACGGAGTGCTAATGAGCTGGATAAATTGACCGAGACGCCATTGGCGCCTTTTCCGATTGCCCAAAAAATTTTATTCCAGCTGGCGGATATACTCAGGCCCACAATATGATCGTATTGACGAAAGGATGAAAGACCTCTTCTGTTCCACCATGACCGAAGGGTGTAGCTCGTAGATAGTAGTGGTGCCGTCTTGTAAGGCCGGGCGAATTTCCCTTGCCTTCGCCCGATCTGGGAGTGTCGACAAATAAGACCTGGCCCAACCGCAGGCAACCACCACCTCCCCTTACTCCGCCAACTCAACAGCACCACAACAGCCCCCTCCCTTCTCAGCTCCATCAACATCTGGGCCAGTCAATCCCCCACAAAGACAAGAAGGACCGCCCGAGCACGAGCTGCGCCACCAGGGCCTGGTACGACAACAAACGCGCCGAGTAACGGCTCCACAAACGTGGCCCTGAAAAAAAGGCGACCGACGCCCCAGTATTCCTCAACTCGCCCGACATGGATACAACAAGGGCACCACTGGTGCGGCCAGACGATGATGATGGCACTGAGATGGCTGAAGCGGAAGCTGAGGCGTCGGTGATGGCGTCGCTGGTGCGATGCGGGTTCTGTCTAAGTGCGCGAGGCAAGAAGGACAGGTACCGCTCGTTGCACCCCAGCGTGCCGCAGAGCCTGTTGGAAGAAGACACACCGCCTCTCGTGTGTACTCCGTGCTACAACTTTCTCCACCGCGAGTACGCCCGCAAGGTACTACTCTTGGCAATCGATCCACCAAAGATGAGATTTCTTGTCATCATTAACAAATCTACCAAACTAATCACTTGATTGACTTGGCCACTGCCTACTCATAGCGCGGAGACGACCGTTCGGCCTCGGAGAGCGAGAGCGACGAAGAGACCGGCCAGAAGACGGAGCTCAGACGCCGTTATCCCAACGCCCTTTCCGGTACTAGCACCCCGCCTCTCCCACCTCACCCAGTCGCCACCTCGGCAGACACCGCCCGAGGGCTTTACGTTGTCTATGCACGCTGGGGCGCCTGACACCTTCCACGGGCCTACCCACCCACCCTTGTTTCGGTGGCACTGGGATCCCAATGGTGAAGCGCACAACCCAGCGTCTGTCCTCGCAGGCCACTTGCGTGCTGCCCTTCATCTAAGCGGAGGCTCCAAGCACATGTTCACGGACTCGCCCAGCCTGACTTTTTATAACCCCCATTTTTTTTTGTGCAATACCCCAACCAAACCCTTATTTGCGCTAACAATCGGGCGTCTATCCCTTTACCCCAGCCAACGGCCTGCCGCCCGCGAAGCGCCTCTACATGTTGTTGATGGCCAAACTGTTTACGAAGAGTGCCAAGCTACCAGCGGTAACTGACCCCTTACCCATCACGAACCTGTGAACGTTTTTCCTCTTCTGGACGAACTGACTTTACGGTCCTATAGCTCTCAGTGGACCGTTTCTCTCTCAGGGGCATCCCCTTCACGAGCGACCGTGCCTTTGCGTTTGACCCCAGCAAAGTCAGCTTTGGTGTGCGGCCAGGCGCCATAAGTGAGAACGCCCAGTCCTCCGTGGCCTCGGTGGAGGGACGTCTGCCATGGCTGACATCCTTGCTCACCAAGACCGGCGTCCAGCTCGACACAGGTAATGCCCCCGCGCCACGTGTAGATCCGATGAGGCTCCACTCCATCTCACAAACCTTCTCTTCTGACCGACCACAAAGCCGATATTGCTGTGCGCAAGCGTTCGCGTCTGTCTTGGTGCAACCCCAAGAAACCCTGTGTCTACTGCCTCAACCATATCGATGCCGTGGCGTCCGGTCTATCCCGAGGTACGTGCTGGACGCCAATAGCAATTAGTGGTCAGGCACCTTACGAGTGGCACCGTCGTCCGTCCGCCACCACAGGCACGAGGAGGAAAAGTTGTCTTTGTATGCCCGCGAGTTGGAAGAGCATCGATGAGAAGACACGCTCGGAGGCCCGCGACGCTGCCTTCTCGGCTCTCGACAGCAATACAGTTTCTCCCCTTGTCCCGGCTCCGGGCCTTGACAGTGAGGAGGGCACATCAGCCCCGCCGCCGCGGTCGCCAACGCAGGGATCCAGCAAGACCAAGCGGCCTTTGCAGGAGTATCGCGGCGACAGCGACCGCGAGAGCGAGATGGAGCTGGAGGCCGTCAAGAAGGTCCGAATCAAGAACGAGGCGGACGATGGTGACATGGACAAACAAGCAGGTGGAAAGCAGCCAGACCGCCCCAACGGCGTCGTAAGTCGTCCAGCCAAGCGCCTCCGCTCATTGCTCCGAGGCGATCAGAAGCCGCGCGCCGTTGAGGAGGAGAGCGCGACTGCCACCGGTGAGCACTCGGACGCCGCCAAGCCCGACGAAGCGGACGGTGAAGCAGCGGAGAAGGCTGACGGCGGAAACGCGGCCGAGAAGAACGACGCGGAAGCACCACAAGGGAAACCGGCGAAGGTGCGAAAGAGGCGGCGCGGGCTGTCGGCCGAGCTGCGGTCCCTGCAACTGTGGAGTCACTGGGAGGAAGAAGAGGAAGATGAAGAGGACAGCGCCAACGATGGCGGAAACGAAGAGAGCGATACCAAGGAAGAGGAGAAGAAGACGAGGAAAAGGTGCAAGGCGAAGGAAAAAGAGAGCTCGGACGAAGAGGCGGAGGAGGGCCGGCTAAGCAAGCGGAGAAGCAAGCTACGCAGGTCGGCCAAGAGCAGCGACACGGAAGCCAAGGACGTGCAGCAACGCCGAAGGAGGTGGGCCAAGAGGGACTCTGAGTCGGAGGAGATGGAAGAGACCCAGCAGCGGACAACAGAGCGGAGGGAGAAACGGGGAAAGGTTGACGAGATAGTGGAGAAGAAGGAAAAGGAAGAAGAGGAGAGGAAGGAGCGGCGAGAAAGCGAGCTGAAGAGGTCGTTGCGATCGCGGGAGGAGCGGGAGAGGGCCAAGCTCGAACGAGAGGCCAAGCTGCGCGCCGAGGAGACCAAGCGGAAGTTGGAACAGGAGAGGCGAGAACAGGAGAAAAAGAAGAGAGACGAGAAGAAGAACAAGAAGGTCAAGGAAGAGAAAGAAGAGGAGGAGTTCAGACGACAGCAAAAGGAGAAGGAGGAGAAACGTGACAAGCGGAAGAAGAGTACGAGCCAGCTGAAAACGGCGACACCAACGAACGGTGGACCGCCGAAGGAAGAGGACACTGCTGTCGCGGCCCTGCTGAGCCTCATCTCTGAGAATGCTGGTGCGTTGGCGGTCCCAGCTACACACCACACGCCCCAGTCGGGTTTTATGTTGGAGTGCTGACGAACTTGTCACGAAACCAGCTCCCAAGACACCCGCAGCCCTTCCCGTGTTGGACGACACAGCAATGCCGAACCTCTCAGCCCCGATGAGCAGCCGATCGAGCCTGGCCACATCCGCACAGTTCGAGGAGATCGTGCTCGATGACGATGAAGACGACGACAACGCTGACGACAGGAAGGCGGCCAAGCCGGGCAACGTGGCTGCGTCCGCTGATCCCCGCCCGACCCACCTGCCCAGCTTGGCCAGCCTTTTCCTGGGCGCTTCCCTGCCGCAAGCGTCGATCCCTGGCGT
>CACVKS010001140.1:0-11695 GCA_902749335.1 Acanthamoeba triangularis
GGGGGGGGGGTAAGAGTAGACAGGCCGCTTTGGGAGGTGGTGCTGCGGCGCTCACCCCATGAACGGGCCGTGCGCTGGTGCTCGCTCGTGCTCGATGGCATTCCGCCGCACCTGGCCCGCGGCGCCTCTGCTGCCTCCGAGGTTTGTGGTGAGGCTGCTACCAACCACAACCACGGTACGGTTGTGGTGTGTGGTGTGTTGTGTTGTGCCGTGTTGAGCTGAAACGCACACATACGCAGGGGGCACAGCGACTGGACTCGGAGAAGAAGTGAGCGTCGTGGAGTGGCTGAGATTCTTTGCGCGCCACAAGCGTGCCCTGGTGGCGTGCCTGCGGCCACACTACAATTCCGACCGCATGGCCACGGCACTGGCCGAGGTCCACACCTGCCACCCACCACCGCCTTGCACTATGGCGCTGACTCGGAGTCGCGTGCGTGGTGTCACACCCAGGTGCTGATGAGCCGCGAGTTCATGACCGATTGGCTCATGAAGCAGTCGAGCGGGCTGGACAGCATCAGCCACGCGCTGGTCAAGCTACCGGCACAGTTCGTCTACGACCTGCTCATCTTTCCCCTGTTTGAGGCCCATCTCGCTCGCACAACATCAGGTTCTTCTCCACCTTACGTCTCGCGATGTTCATCTCTACGTCGTCGTCGGTGTCTTGGTTGATTAATGGTGGTGCAGTGGTGAAGCAGACGGGGATGGCGGCGAACCTGGCCTACTGCAAGTGGTCCTCGGCGGCGATCATGGTCCCCACCTACTGGCTCCAGGAGCGCCTGAAGGCCTCGCTCAACGAGAAATTCCTCCCTCTGCTCGCGTCGAGCCTCTTCGATGGCGAAATGGAACTCGACGTACGCGTTCGCCTTCCCCTACGCACCACACCACACAACACACACACGCATACACGCACACAAGCACACACCCACACACCCACACACCCACACACCACACACCACACATGTGTCCGCTCTGTCTGACAGCTCGTGTTGTTGTCCAACAGCCGGCCCGGGCGACCGACGCAGCGGCCATTCCCCAAAATCAGGAGCGCCTGCAGCGAGCCTGCGATGGCATGGTGGCGATGATCCAATCGCTCCAGTTCCCGCTGTACACGCCTCGCCTCTCGCTCGCTCATTGAATGTAACTTTCACTCAACTGCGCGTGCTGCGGGCGTGCAGCGAGGCGAGGCTGCTTTGGTCGCACCTGAGATCGGGCGTGCGCCGCCTACATCGCGCAACCCCCAAGCCCGGCCCTGGGTCCACCCACCGCGCGGCCCGTACCATCGACACCACCGAATCCAGCACCGCAGGCAGGCCGGAGGCAACCACTGACGCCAAGTCCGCCAAGGAGGAACAGGAGGCAGAGGACAAGGTCAGCCTGCTGGCCGTGGGCACGATCGCGATCATGCGGACGGGCTTCCCCATGTTCAGCACGCGCCAGATGCTCGAGAAGCTGTCGCTCCAGCAGAAGCGCAACCTGCTCATGGCGGCCAAGATGCTGCAGCTGCTGGTCACCCACCAGCCGGCCGACCCGCTGGACCGGTGGAGCATCCGGGCGCCCCACTGGCAGTGCATGCACGGGTGGCTCGAGGCCAACCGCCACAGCATCGACAACGTCCTCACACTCGCCTCGGTACCTTTGTCGCCTCCTCCCCTGATGGCTCGAGGCTGACGTGGGGGTGTGCGTGCCGTGCGTGTGTAGACGGTGAGTGATGAGGAAGTGGTGGGGCTGTTAAGGGACACTGTGAGGGTTAAGGCCGAGCCCCCGCTGACGGTCAGCACCCGGGCTGCCGACGGCACGCAGTTTGAGGCGGGACAAGCGGGCATGTTGGAGAAACACATGCGGTTCTACGCACTCGACTGCTTCAGGTCCGGCGGGCTCTGCCTGAACGGTTCCGAGGCACACCCTCGCTGGCTTTTGCAGGTATCCTACACACTATGAAACACACGACACACGACACACACGACACACACGACGATGCGCTGATAATGTAAATTTTCCGGCGCAGAGGATGTACTATCTCTTCGCGAATGTTCAGTTCACGGTCAAGCGTACGACCCCTCCGCTGTACACGAACACGAGCTTGCGCTCACTGTCCACGTGCTTGGCCGTTGGGGTGTCGACAGTTGTGTCGGCGGCGAGCACGTCTGGCGGTGGTGGGTTCGAGTACGTCGAGCTGTGCGTCAAGCGGGGCTCAGTGGCGCTCGAGATGACGCGCGTGACCCAGCAGCCGTCGGGCGACGATGGCGGTCCGGACGTATGGCAGAGCGAGGTGGCCTGCACCTGCCTGGCCCTCATGGAAGATCCCCTCACCACCGCCGACCACGAGCCCCCAATGGGCTTTGCGTTTCATTTCGGCCTCTACCGCACTTCACCCGCTCGCGAAACGCACGCTTCATTCCCCTGCGTGTGTGTTGTGCGTCGTTACTCACCATGGAGAGAAAATGCAGGCAAGCGGATCCACCGGTGTGGGTGGGCGTGGCGGAGGTGCCGACGCAGGCCATCACGGCGGGCCTGCCGGATGGGAGCATCGAGCTGGACGTGCCGTTCTCGGCCACCACCCTGCGTCAATACAGGCACCTCGACTACGACGCTTCGTCGGCCGACAGAGCGAAGAAGGGCGATGAGGCGAAAGGAAAGCGAGGGTGGCTCCGGGGCCTCATGCAAAAGCTCCACCGCTCGGGTCCCAAGGACAACGAAGACCATGAAGAGTCCGCCGGACTGAACGCAACCGGAGAGGAGGACGAAAAAGAAGAACGAGGAAAGGACAAGGTGGACGAGGAGGACAGCAGCGAAAAGGAAGAAACCGAAGCGAAGGGGAGCTGTAAGTGGCAAGGGGGCACCCTGCGCGTGGTGGTCTCCTTTGCCTTGAGCTTGTGATCCTGTTCACCCACAAAGGGAAAAGGATAAATTATACTTTAATGCTCGCTCTGCTGGTGGTGCGAGAGGCGGGCTGTCTCCTCGTACATCTACTCCTTCTCGTGGGGAAGGAGAGGCGGTCCGCAGCAAGAGTCGACGCACTCGCAGTAGGTGCAGGTGAGCGCCTCGAGGGATGTCGGCACCCGCTTGTTGTCGTGGGCGTAGATACCCTCCTCTATCAAGCCGTTGCAGCCCGACGCGTAGAGGCATCCCTCACATGAGTCGCAGTGCTTGTACCACAGAGCGGAGTGGACACAACCCATGACTTGGATGTGGCGCGGAGGAGTTGCGTGAGTCGATGT
Source organism: Acanthamoeba triangularis (assembly GCA_902749335.1). Taxonomy (NCBI): domain Eukaryota; phylum Discosea; order Longamoebia; family Acanthamoebidae; genus Acanthamoeba; species Acanthamoeba triangularis. Next base: position 3,219 of record CACVKS010001140.1, read on the forward strand.
TGATGCAGTCGTGAATCCGGCGTGGGGAGAGAGCGTCGTACAGGGGGTGAAGGCTCAAGGCCCAACCAATCCCAGGCGAACAACTGCTCTTCACTTCTTTGAAATTCTCATTTTTGGATTATAATGATACAACACCAACCGAAGGAATTTTGTTCTTGGGCCAGTTTGGCGCTGAAAAGGCAATCCAGTCCGAGCCAGTTATTAGTTGTAACACACGGGAATGAAGTAAAGTAACAACAGAGGTGAGTGTGCGAGCCACACAGTGCCGAGGGTCATGTGCATTGAGAGCTCTTCTCTATTTGTTGATGGCGGCCAGTGTGTGGGTGCTGTGTCAACTTCCCACTGTCCCAAGGGGAATAAGCTTGCCTAGGGGCTATTAACATATGACGACCCGTCGTTAGCGCGATGAACTGGAGAGTCGGCCAGATGAGTGCGACTAGAGAGGAGGACAAAAAAGAAGATAAAGGAAAGGACAAGGTGGACGAGGAGGACAGTATGAAAAGGAAGAAGCCGAAGCGAGGGGAGCTGTAAGTGGCAAGGGGGCACCCTGCGCGTGGTGGTCTCCTTTGCCTTGAGCTTGTGATCCTGTTTACCCACAAAGGGACGAGGATAAAGATTTACTATACTCGAATGCTCGTCCTGCTGGTGATGTGAGAGGCACAAGAGAAGTCTCCTCTGCATCTACTCCTTTTCGTGGGGAAGGAGAGGCGGTCCGTCGCAGCATAAAGAGTCGACGCACTCGCAGTAGGTGCAGGTGAGCACCTCGAGGGCTGACGGCACCCGCTTGTTGTTGTGGGCGTAGGGACCCACCTCCACAATGCTGTTGAGGCCGAGCACGTAGAGGCATCCCGGACACGAGTCGCAGTGCTTGCACCATAGAGCAGAGTGGACACAACCCATGACTTGGATGCGGCGCAGAGGATTGATGCAGTCGTGGATCCGGCTTAGAGAGTGGAGAGGTCGTACGGGGTGAACGGCTCGGCTCAAGGCCCAACCAATCCCATTTGAGCAACTAATTTTTTGAGGAAGAAAATAGGATCACGCGAGGTGGTGCATGCGTTCCTGTGTTTTTGTTTTTTTTTTTTTTTTTCTTTAATTGTCGATCCAACCCAGAGGGAGGGGAAGGAATTTTGTGTTGAAGGCCAGTTTGGCGCAGGCCGACCCAGGTTGTAGTTGTAAGAGTGAAGGCATGAGTGTCGTGTGCGTCGAGAGCTCTTCTCTATTTGTCGGTGGCAATGGACCAGTCGTGCGGAACCTCGCTGTGTTGGTGGTGGTTAGAGGGCGGCCAGGTGCTGCGTCAAGTTGCCCGCCTTCCCGCTGTCCCCAAGAGGGAACAAGATTTCCTCCGGCCATAAACGTATCGATGCACCAGTGTTTGCAACTAATGTTGCTTTGGGAATGGCGTTGTGTGCGGTCGTGGAGAGTGTCAGCCCGACCTTGCTCTCAACTATTCCTCGGTGACGAAGCTTCGTCGGCCGAAAGAGCGAAGAAGGCGATGAGGCGAGAGGAAAGGAAAGTGCAAAAAGCGAGGGTGGCTCCGGGGCCTCATGCAAAAGCTCCCCGCTCGGGAGGCAAGGACAACCACGACGACAGCGACGAACAGGAAGACTGGAGAGTCGGCCAGATGAGCGAGACTGGAGAGGAGGACGAAAAAGAAGAAAGAAGAAAGGACAAGGTGGACGAGGAGGACAGTAGCGAAAAGGAAGAAGCCGAAGCGAAGGGGAGCTGCAAGTGGTAAGGGGGCACCCTGCGCGTGGTGGTCTCCTTGTGATCCTTTCACACCCATAAAAGCGGAAAGCGGATAATGCTCGCCCTGCCTCGGCGACGCGAGAGGCATAAGAGAAGAGTTTCGTTCAGGGGTTTGTCTCTACACCTATTTCTCGTGGGGAAGGAGAGGCGGTCCGCCGCAGCAAGAGTCGTAACATTCGCAGTAGGTGCAGGTGAGCACCTCGAGGGCCACCGGCTGCCGCTTGTTCCGGCGGGAGTACGGCCCCTCTTGTACCATGCCGTTGAGGCCCCACACGTAGAGGCATCCCTTACCCGAGTCGCAGTGCTTGCACCACAGCGCGGAGTGGACACAACCCATGACTTTCGATTGAAGGAGGCGCTACACGAAACACAAACCACACCGCGAAGCGGAAAGGCATGAGTCGATGTTGCACCTTTCAGTGTGCGTGGATTGGATGGGTTGTTGAGGAGAGTACGTAAGGGGCGGTAGTGGCTGTGGGCGGATGGTGAAGAGGCAAATGCCAGTGCGTCGCAGTTCATTTCACAAACGCGTAACCAATCAATCCGAGGCACAACTGCTGCATTGCCTTTCCTAGGCGAACTGGGCCTCGCCCGAACCTTCCTTCTCTTTTCTGGCTCTTTCATGAAACCAGTTTCTTGCGTGGTAAAATAAAAAGAGGCGAGTGAGAGCCACAGTGAAGGAGGCGTGAGAGCTCTTCTCTATTAGTCGATGACAATGGACCAGTCGTGCGGAACCTCGCCGTACTGGATGGCGGCCAGCGTGTCGGCCAGGTGCTGCGTCAAGTTGCCCGCCTTCCCGCTGTCCCCAAGAGGGAACGAGATTTCCTGCGGCCATTAACGTATCGCAACCAATCAGTGAGCCTACTAATGTTGCTTTGGGATTGGGCACATTGGCATGGTGCGCGCTGTGTGGTCGTGGCGAGTGGAGGCCTTACCTTGCCATTGTATCCGATCGCCTGGATGGGCGATACGACAGCAGCCGTTCCACAGCCAAAGGCTTCAATGAGTCGTCCTTCGTCGTGCGCGTCCACGATCTCGCTCATCGTGTACGGCCTGCGCGTCCCATAGACACACGTTCAGGTAAGGCACAGTGTGAACTGGGTAAGGTGCACACGCACCGCTCGGTGACGCGCCAGCCGGGGAGCTGCTTGACGAGCTGGATGATCGAGTCTCGCGTGACGCCAGAGAGGACCACGCCCTCGGAAGTCGCGGGCGCAGTCACCAGCTCCTTCTCACCTATATTCATTATGTCATAATAATATAATTAACAACCAATCGCAAATGAGACTCGCATGAACATATAAATATAACCTTACTGCAAAAATATACCAAGAAAAATAGCGTAAGGGAGATGTATGGGATATTGGTACCGTTCTTGTGCTGGAAGGCGACGAACATGTTCATCGTGCCCACCTCGGTGACCTGGTGGTCAGGGCCGTAGAGCCACAGGATCTGGTTGTACCCCAACTTTTCCGCCTCCTTCTGTGACAGCACCGTCGGGCCGTAGTTTCTGTTGTGTTTCGTATGGGGGTGGGGTTGCGGTGCTGTCAGTGCTTTGTGGCCGATTGCTGCTGGCCACAACTAGGCTGGCCGCTGTACCCGCCCACTTTGGAGTTGCCCGTGCCACCGGGCCAGGCGCGGACAAACTTGGTGTCGGCGATCAGTCGCACCGGCTTCCAGCCTAACGAGACCATCACACGACACGCAGAGAATTAGGAAAGCAGTGCGACACCTTTTATGAAGCAAGGAGGACGCACCGCTGCGGTAGTAGGGTCCGACAGGCGACAGGATGACGAAGCAGAGCGCCTTGCCCGTCGGGGCCACGCCGAGGAAATTCTGATTACAAAAGAAATAAGGAAAATGAGTTAATTATCAATTCGAGAGTGACTTTTGGGTGAGGGCGCACCTGTGTGGCGATCATGCACGGTCGGAGGTACAGGGAGTAGCCCTTGCCCTGAGGCACCCAGTCCTTGTCGATTCGCACCAGTTCCTTGATGCACTCCAACAGCTCCTCTTCCTTGATGGTCTGGCCTCGGCGATAACGATCAGGTGAGCCACTCTCAGGGGGTAAAACTCACGCACGCGCACACGCATGAGAGAAGCGTACGGGGAGAACGAGGCGGGAGCAGGACCGGTTGAAACGCTTCATGTTTTCCATGGGACGGAAGAGACGGACTTTGCCGTTGGCGTCCTTGTAGGCCTTCATGCCCTCGTAGCACTGCATGAGAGAGTAAGAATAGCCAGAGAGTAAGTATTAATATAAACCGGTCAGCACGACACGGCTGCACGCAAGACACGAACCTCGAGCGCGTAGTGGAAGACAGAGGAGGCCGGGTCGAGGGACAGGTTCTGGTAGGGCTTGATGTGGGGCTTGTCCCATCCCTTCTCCCTGCGACAGCCGAAAGTTGAGAACGGGGCAGTGAAGGAAGGCAGTGAAGGAAGGGTGTGGCGCACTTGTCCCACTCGACGGTGAGCATGTGGTCGCTGAACTGGGTGCCGAAGACAAGCTGCTCGTTGGGGATCTTGGGCTTGGGCGCCTTCGTTCGGTCGATGACGAGCTTGTTGTGCTACACACATGTGAAGTAGGAATTTCAAAGATTGGATAAAGAGGAATTAAATTGGAACAAATGAATTGATGTTGCCAACGCTCATCTCTAATCTCAAAATTGAAGAGAAAAGCTGCAAACTTTAACAGAATGCAAATTTTTGTGCATTCCCAGCGGGGAACATGAAGGGAATTAACATTCTAAAATTGATGGTAAGGAGGGCGTACATCAAGTTCTGCCAGCTGCGCGGAGGTGGAGTAGAGCCCCCTTCGCACGCCCAACGATCGAGCGCCGATCTTGGTTGTGCGGCTGGCGAATCCTGCCGAAGTAACGTGAGCGATTCCGCGCCTCCGCATCTTTTTTATGTTGTGGTGATCGAGGATTGCTCTGTCGAAGGTCCTACGCTGTGGATCTCTGGGTGGACGGAGCAAGTGGGGACTGTGTGGTTGTGTCCCAAACGCGGCGAAAACGACGCAGACCGCGCCTGTCTACACAAAGTCAGCAGATAAACCGGGATCACATTTCCGTAACTATTTTAGAACTGTTTGGCCAAACTTTAACACCAGACGAAACAAAAGACAAACGAAACGATTTTGAAAAAACAAGACGGTTTGACGAAACGTTTCATACCAGTACAAACAGAAGACAAAAACGAAAGTAAAACAACAACTCACCTGGAGACAAGCAACATGAGCGAGCAGGAGAAGCCAACGGTTGATGAGCATAAGGAAACTACTGAAGAGGTGACAGAGGAAGAGGAAGAGGAAGGCGGACTGTTCAATGGAGGTAACTGGTTTCTTTCTGTTATTTGCCAGCAAATGTTAAAGATTCTATTTATCTTCATACTCTTTGTTGCTTTGCAGCGCTCAACCTACTGGAGCAGCTGAAGGGGCTTTCCGTCGAAGACATGAGGTACAGACCCACAGCTTTTTTATTCCAAACCGATTTAATAAAAAGTGTTTAATTTATTTCACATAAAAAAAAAAAAAAAAACGGTTCACCAGGGCGATGCTCAAGGCGCCGCTACAACCCGAGAAGGTGCTGTCGGAGCCAACCCTCGAGGCTGTGGCCGAGGCCATCAGGGAGGGCAAGTGTATGCGCACCCAACGCCCAAACGCGCACTTGGAACACAGACACGCCATGCCATTATTGCCCTGCCTAACGTTATTGTCTTCGGTGCACGTGAAGGCCGCAAGGTGATCGTTATGGCGGGTGCCGGCATCAGCGTGGCCGCGGGCATCCCCGATTTCCGTTCGCCTGGCACCGGCCTATACGACAATCTTCAGGTCAGCCGTGGCGTGTGATTGGGTTTGTGTGAGTGCTCACTCCCGGTCTCCCCTTGCAGAAGTACAACTTGCCCCACCCGACGGCGGTGTTCGAGCTGGGCTACTTCAAGACCAACCCCAAGCCATTCTACACACTCGGTAGCCGAGATCCCCAACTCGGGTTGCGGGCATCAGTAGTTTTAGATTCATTGTGGCGCCGCGTGTCGTGTCGTGTCGTTGGTGGTATCAACAGCCAAGGAGCTCTATCCAGGCAGCTTCGTGCCCACGCCTGCGCACCACTTGATTAAGCTGCTGCACGACAAGGGCGTCCTCCTTCGGGTACGCTGAGTGGCGCATCGTGACGCCTGGTCCACGGTCTGGGCGATAGCTGAGCTTTTTGGTGCGTGTGCGCGGGCGCAGGCCTACACACAAAACATTGACGGACTGGAGAGGATCGCTGGAGTGCCGGACGACAAGATCATCGAAGCTCACGGGTACCACTAACCAAGCGCACACGCACAAGCGTCCCCATGACCGTTCAAGTTACAAGCGAATGTCTGACCACTCTCCACGCCAGGTCCTTCCACACTGCGCACTGTATCCAGTGCCGCACTGAACACGATCACAGCTATGTCAAGGGTGCGTTCGCCGGAGCGTGACGAGGGGATGTGTGTGTGGCAAGACTGGGACTGAGATCGCGGACGCACAACAAATCGTGATTTGCAGAGATGGTGTTCAGCGACCAGATTCCCAAGTGCCGGAACTGTCAGGGCCTGGTGAAGCCTGACATCGTCTTCTTTGGCGAATCTCTTCCCGCGCGTTTCTTTAGCTGCGTCGCTGTCGGTACCGCTTCATCACCGCACGACACGCACGCCCCCACACGCATACGACACCTTCTAAAGCACTGAACGAGGGCTTCTTCGTCTCCTCCAGATTTCCAGGAGTGCGATCTGTTGATCGTTATGGGGACGTCGCTCCAAGTGCAACCGTTCGCCTCGCTCGTGCAGAAGGTGCCACACTCCTGTCCGCGCCTCCTCATCAACCGCGAGGTACCTGCCCACCGCACACGCACGCTCATTTTGAGGTACGTCAGCTCAACCCCCACTCCGCCAGTCGGTGGGTGAGGCCGTGGTGGACCCGGTGATGGTTTTCCTGGGCATGGGCGGCGGATTCAAGTTTGGCGCGCCCGGCAACGTGCGCGATGTCCGCTGGCTCGGCGACGTCCAGCAGGGTGCGCGTCCCTCCCCCTCTACCGTTCCTAATCCTGCATTGAGTTAACACCGTTAGCTTGCCATGTCAGGCGCGCACGAACTCGTGAAGCTGCTGGGCTGGGGGGATGACTTCCAAAAGTTGCTGACGACCGCCGAGCCCGCTTCACCCTTGTGAGAGGACTCCGATTGAGGATGCCACGACCGAAGCTGACCATCACTGCGCAGTGGCGCATAAAAAACAAAACACGTCATTCCTAAAAGGCGGTGACGTTCCCAGAGTCGAACTGGGACCTCCTTGTGCACAGTGAATAATGCCCTGCGTAGTGTCTCAGCCTATCGATAGAGACAGTGCTGGGGCCTTGGTTCCTGGACTGGCGGTTGTTCGCCACCGTTGGCGGCAGGCGGGATTCCACACAACAAAACCAATGTTATGGCAGCACAAAGAGTAGTATTACTGTGTTTTCACAACCTGTACAGGGGTCTCGCTCTCGAGACTCCTTCACTTCTACACAGGCCTCTGCTCATAGACGTGAAGCTTGAGACTGACGCCTCGCATCTTCTCCCGCCTCCTCCTTTCGCTTTCGTTCTTCTCCCTCACCTCCAGGCTGGTGTCGCTTTCGCACTTTCCGCCGCCGCTTTCGTTCTTGGCCGCAGTTTCCGACGCCGGAGGGTTGAGTGACTTGAGCATGAACTTCATGTTCCCTATCTTGGTCAGCATCTCCTTCTTCCTGCCGCGCTCGTCCTGCTCGATCTGCTCCATCTTCCTGCGCCACCTCTCGCGCCGCTCCCTCCGCGCCTCCTCCTGCGCGTCGCGCCGGGTCGGTGCCGCCAATCGCGCAACACGTACAGGAGCGAGGCCGTGTCGAGCACCGCGATCCTCTCCCCCTCGGCGTCGTCGTAGAACACCTCCAGGCCCCGGTGCTCTCTTTTCTTGTAGACAACCTGGTCGATTTCCTGGTCCACCTCCCGGGCGTCGGTGACGGGCGGGTGGAGGGCGGCTACTCGGTCGAGGAGGCGGTCGAAGGCGAGCTCAGCGGCGGGAATGGTGATGACCGAGATGTCGTCACCCTCGGCCTCCTCCTTTCGCAGCTTCTTCAGCCGCTTCTCCTCCTGCTCGGCCGCGTAGTACTTGCGCAGCAGATGTTCGGCGCTCACAGCCAGCACGCTGACGTCATCGCTGCTGCCATCGTTGAGGTCACCAGCACCGGCGGCCTTGGAGGATGGACGCCGGACATTCGTCTTGTCGGCTGGCTTCTTGAAGCGGTGGTAGACGATCTTGATGCCCAGTGCCTCGGTCAGCAGCTCGTAGCCCTCCGTGGTGCTGACCTGGTCCAGGACCCGCCCCAGCGTGCGATCCGCCAACGGCCTGGGCGATAAGGCCTCGGAAGACGATGAAGAGGAAGACGAAGAGGGCGATCTTGATCGCACGACGGAAGAACCGGGTGAGGAGGGGGAGTTTGTGATGATGAACGAGGCCAGCGAAGAAGGCGAGACGGAGGGCGACGTGGTGAAGAGCTTCTTGGGCGACCGCTCGCGTTTCTCGCTTCCGCCGCGTCGGCTGTTGGGGAATTTGCGGCCCGCAGCTGATGATCCGATATGGCTCCCACAGCGCCGCAGCGACGATGGGTCATCGGGGGCCTCGCCGAATTCGTCGCCCGACGTGGTCCGGGCGTAGACCCGCAGGGCGCGCAGGGATGCCGACAGGG